>JAPSGF010000035.1:4270687-4472285 GCA_035772895.1 Perdix hodgsoniae | reverse complement strand
CTTCCTTCCTTCCTTCCTTCCTTCCTTCCTTCCTTCCTTCCTTCCTTTCTTTTTCTTATTTATTTATTTTTTTAATAAGGAGAACCTTTTAATCTGTAGACGTAACTGCCCTGCTTCTCCTTGTTGAATACAGAGAGACAAATTCACTGTTGCTTCTTCTCTGTTTGTTTAGTTTGGGGGATTTTTTTCCTTTGAAGCACTTGTCTGCTCTGGGCTGCAGTTGGCTCTGGAGAAGGCCTTCTACTTGTGTTTCCCAGTCATGGATGTCTGCACTTATCTCATTCTTGGCATCCGCCCATTTCAAAGTAAGACGTGGCAGTAAAGTATTCTGAGGCTGTGCCAAAGAGCAGATTGTTGTAGGAAAAAAAGTGTTTCTTATACGTTATGCTGAACTCTTAAGCTTCTCAGGAATTGGGCTAACTCGTTTTCCCTATAACATTAAAGGAGCAGGCAGCTACCACCCAAATAACGAGTTGCTTAGCAGTGCCGGTGTGCTGCAAATCTGTAGGCTGCTCTGAAATTAACGCCTCCTATTTATTTCTCTGGAAACTACAATAGATACAAAGAGCATGATAACACTCTTTGATAGAGCAAATTCTCAGCTACAAAATACTATTTTTCAACATAGCCAACACCATTAACTATGCATTTTTGCCAGTGATGAACAAGAGCCTGCATGCTATAGTGTCTGGTCTCCATAAACATTTACCAAGCATCAATGAATGTCAATAGGTGCAGTTATTTCTGCAGGGAGGAATTCATTTCCATGCCTTTGCTGCATACAGACTTCCATGTTAGGTCCCTTCTGTCAGACATGCCCCACTACTGCTATCTGTCATATGGCAACAAAATAGAGTAGGATATTTGTGGGAGGGTTCAGCCCCTGCAGTCTTCCCACCAACATCCACCTTTTTTGTCCTAAGCCATCAAAATACCATAGGAGGCACTAATTTCAGAGCCGCCGTTGTATGTATGAGTGAGTGAAAGAAAAACTCAAGGCTGTGCCCAGCCACTGAACAGGTGTATGGCATCCCATATATGTGTTTGGCTGCAACACATGGCCAGTGTGAGGCATCCCCCAAAGAGTTTTTCTTTTTTCCTTATTTTTATGTGTAGTTTTGGTGAAGGTATGCAGATGAAGTAGAAAGAGGCAAAGCTGCTGGATTTAAACATGTGGTTGGTGCAGATCAGCCTTTCTTAGCAGCAGGATTTTGCAGGAAAAAAAATGCTCTCCTGCAGGTTGATTTGAGGGGCTGATTAATGAGTTTGGGAGTGACCATTCCAATACAGTTACTGCAGCTGGGAATATGGAGCATGGTCACAGAAAAAGAGCACAAAGGGAAGAACTTCTGAACTCCAGTGTCCTGTGCATTGATTCATAAACTCCCATGGGTTAGTCTGTGGGAAATGACTCTGGAAATGGAATATTTTGTTAAAGTGTTAAATCTGGGTTGGAAGTGGAGAAAGTGGAGGAAAGCAGCTGGCAAAAGGAGATGGCTTTTGTTCGATGTCACGTGGACTGACAGCAGAGCTGGGTGTTGTGTTGCAAGAGGGAAAAGTGGGACCATCTACTCAGAATTAAACTAGGAGATGAAGGAAGAACAGTATTTTTAATCATATTTCATCTGAGGCATATGTTCATTGTCTCAAGAGAGATTTTGAGATTATGTCCATATTTGAACTGGAACAGGAAAACAGTTTCTCTGCAGCTTTGGAGCTGACTTGCATCCAGAGCAGATTTGGATGGGTGCCCCACCTGCACTGTTAGGGCCTTGGAAGCAATGCTCTGGTCTTGGCCTATTTCTAGGTACAATACATTCTTCTGCAATGGAGCAAAAGTGTTTTTTTTTTTATATTTAAATCTTGAATTGAAGGAGGTTATAATCTTCAGAGATGAGATTAAGGGATAACTTTAAGCTGACGTGCCTTGGTAGGCAGGTTGGTAAGGCTTGGCCGTGGGGCAGGTTTATTTACCCTCATAGCTATGTGTGGTACTGAGAAAACTCAGCATCAGGGCAGGAAACATTTGAGTATGAGCACATGTTTGCCTGGTTGGCTTAGCAGATCCAACAGTGCAAAATGATTCTCCTTCTGGTCATGTGCTTCTTTTAATTAGGATAGTGCTTCTCTTCCATATTTCATTTCTAGAAGTAATTTCTTAATGAGTCAGCTGAAGATTTTTCAAGGGGAGGAGAAGGGAGGAGAAATGTGGTGAACTGGCTAACGCTGTCCTCTGATATCTGTTTTGGTATCAGTTATGATTCAGCTTCCGACTGAGCAGGTCAGGGGGTGTTAGTGAGTCTCCAGTTATGGCGAAATACTACACAGGGAGATGGCATGAGACTAGATTCAAGTTTCTCCAAAGTAATTAGGACAGAAAATTATTTAGTTTGCCTTGCTGGGAATAGTCTGACTTACTGCTGAAATGATGCCAGCCTTCCTTGGGTTCTGTCTGTAGTTCCAGGCAGAAGAAAGCCTTTTACAGCAGATTGTAATCTTTAATAAGGTTGCATTATGCAACAGTGTGTAAACCATGATGAGGAGAGATTGGAGCAGAACTCCTTGAAATATCATAGACTTAAAATGCAAAAAAGACAAGCTTGCAATTAAATCCTAATTAAATGTCTAACAAGTCTAACAAGTAATCCTTTGGACAATAGACTCTGACATTGAAGAGCACTGTTAGGGAGGTGATTTCATGGATTAAAAAGAGGTATGTCCTGTACTGCTGGGTCTACTTAGACTGAGTAACTCATGTCCACCTTTTGTAGCATGATTTGTAAATATTTCTAACGGCAACCTTAGGCAACGTTCATTCTGGTGCTGTCGTCCTTCCAGGACAAATGCAAACAGTATCTTTTCAGCCTCATTAGGTTGTGTTAGTCTGGCCAGGCTGTGTAGGATGTGCTGGGAATGTAGAAATTTGTAGATGAAGGAAAGATTTTTTTTTTCTTTTTCAAATGAAGTTACAAAATGTGGCAGTGTTTTTTAATACAAAATGTGTGCTGAGTTGGATCTAAAACAAAACCTTTTAATTCAAAAAATTCACTTTGCATTTATTGGAGGGACTTTGTACATCTGATCAGGAGAAATGACCAAAAAATAATGTCTGAAAAGCAAGAGTGATGCTGTTAAGTTCCAGAAGTCTTTCTTTCTAATTACCTTTGCGATGAGCAGGGGCTATTAGGAGCAATCATACCCATTTTTATTACTCTTAATAGCAGTTACCTTTGACTCACGTTCTTCCAGAGTGATGGAGCTCCTGCCCCTCCTCCAATACGGAAAATAGAACTTAAATCTGCGTGTTTGGAAGTTTGCTGAGGACATTGTGCCTGCTCTTCTTTCTACTGTGGCTCTTCAGCCCTTGATCAGTGATGTCAAGTGAGGATGCCCACAGGCTTTGGCCCAGCTCCAAATACGAGACACTGAACGCTGTAGGTGTTTCTATAGAGGTTTCATATATATGAAGAGCTTTCCTATGTATAATGCCTCTTTCTTAGGACATTTTCAAAGCTGCCTTTTAAGACCAGGACCAAGCGTGCCCAATTATATTTTGCCTTAAAAGCTAAGGAACTATCATCCCCGCAGTAAATGAGTAGATGCTGTTCTACCAAATGTGCACACACTAATTTCTCCTCTTTTGGAGTCTGTGATGAAAAGCTCTGGGCCACAGCTGCCACTTGGTGCTCTGAAGTACAGCCATCATTCATTACAGCTGGTACTTCTGACCTCAGGACCAAAATTCTGAGTGTGCCCCCTCACTGGCATTGGATTTTGTGCTGTGCTTTGGGTAATAATTTGCTGAACCACTCCTGTGCCTTCCAAAAGCCATTTTCCTTTTCTAATTAAAAAACAAACAAACAAACAACAAAAACAGCTTCAGAAGAGTTAGCTGCAAGGAGAGTGCAGTAAGCAATAGACCCTAAAGGCTTCTGACGTTTTTCTGAGTTAGGGAGGTGTTTTTGAAAAGCTTTGATTCCCAAGGTTTAAATGACAGCAGTGTAAGGTAAGATGGAGTTTTATGAAAAATGCAGATAACTCACAAGAACCATGTGTTTAGACTGGTCTTTGCCCTTATCGAGGGAAACAGTTCCTACAGGTAATGTGACTTGATGCTCTGTGTCCATGTTGTTTTTAATTTTCTTGTTCCTAGGTGATGATGGGTTGGAGCTTTGAGGTGTTTTGGGGATCCTCCTTAGATGCACTCATGCACAGCGTACTGAACTGCTTCTGCTTTGCCAAGTCAGATCGGGTGGCATTGTTTTACTCGGGGATGAAGTGTCCAATGTATTATTAATCTCCTTTTTAATTGTCTTTAATTCCAAGTACTGCCTCAAACCTGACATCAGGTCTGTAGTGCTCTCAGGCTGACACCAGTAGCTGCAGTAAATCCAATGTCTAAGCCAGTGCTGCCATTTCAATTAAATGAAAGCAAGTCGGCTATTCAGGCAGCTTTAAAACCAGGTCATTTTTAAGTGCTTAAATAGGGATTTGAAGAGGCTGCTTACACAATTGAGGGTTTCAGTTTTGCTTTAATTAGGGTTGGGTGGTGTTGTGGCTTTCTCAAAGATCTGAGAGGGTTTCACATAGCTGAGGGTGAGGCACACCCAGCACAGCAGGAGGAGCGGGGGGTGCAGAGAGGTGTAAGGGCAACCCAGTGGGCAGGGTGAGTCTTTGTGCTTTTCTCTGAGGACGAGCCCTCCTGGTCCTTTCTTAAGGTAAACCTTTGCTCAGAAGCAATGTTATAATTCTGTACTAATCTAAATCTTCTATGTCTACCCCTGTGCAGTGTCTTTGCCATTGAATTTTTATGCCCCCTAAGTAAAAGGGGAAATTAAAAAGCATCTATTTGTTTACTCTAGTCCTGTCATCTGGAATGAATGTTCCAATTTGTCTCAGGCCCTGCTTACACTAAAGAAGTTCAGTTCACTGATGGCAAAATGAACCTGGGTCATCGTTCATCAATCGCTGTAGCCGGACGAAGCTTTCTCTCTACCTTTTCTTCCCTTCTTACTTTGATATTTAAATGCTCTTTACTTTGGTCATGATGGGCGTTTTCACTCTGTTTCCCAAGGGCTCTCACGAAAATGAGAAGTTGCATCTTAAAATATCCTGTCAAGCAAAACTTGCTGAACAAAATACAGATCCTTGTTTCGTGACAGCAGCTGACTGAGCAGTGATGGGGAGCATGGGTCCCGTAGGACTCACACGCTCCTTTACCTCCTCTTTTGATCGCGATGAAACTGATGAAAACTTCCTTTTATTCTTAATTACCCTTCTCTTGCACTGTTGTAGCTGGAAAGTAGGCTTAGGGAGGCTTTAAATAAATGCTACTAGAGAGACCACAATGATGGGCTGCCAGACCCACGTCCCTGCCTTGCGTGGGGCCTCGTGGAGCGTCTGTGCCATGAGTGCAAGAAGCAGGACAGCCTCATGGAGCTCAGTGCTGTGCGTGGGGCTCCAGCAGCAGAGCATCACTGGGGAGCTGTGCTGGAAATTTTTCTCCTCTCTCCTTTTGGTGTGTTTTGCCTTCTGGCTTCCAGAAGCAAGGTTGGCCTTTCTGTGATGGTGGTGCCTCCCGCTGTCGAAGCCACAAGCAGATGGGAACCATTTGAGCCTTGAATGTATCTGCATGCCCTGCAGATAGATGTGAACAAAATGGGAGACCCAGGAGCATTGGAGCAGTATGGGAACTGAAAATCTGTTATGTTAAGAGGCAGATTTATGGCTGGGACAAGAAGTTGTGGTTGTAAGCTTAGGCAATGGGCTTACTGTCCCAGCTAATGTGTTTGTGCCTACAGCTGCTTGGCCACATTCTGCTGCTTCCAGCATGCCTACAAACACACCATCTTGTCTTCACTGCTCTGTCAGTTTACAGCTGGAGAGAAAGTCTGCCTGGAACTTAGAAGGGGATGACGAAAGAGGGAGGGATTCCTTTCTCCAGTTACCCATTTGTTTCTTGGCTTTGCGTGTGTTTTTTTTTTTTTTCTCTCTCTTTTCCTTTTTTCCTCCCCTCTTCTGTTGCACTGCGATTTTCAGGCAGTTTCTCATTCTGGTTCCTCCTCCTTTGATCCTTCTCCAATAGCAAAAAATTAAAAAAAATTAAAATAAATTAAGAAAGCCATGCTTGTAGTCCCATTATAATATCTTACTTCCATTTCTGATCGTGACAGATAGGGGAACCACCACCTCCAGCATTACCTGCTAAGCTTTTCTCCTCTTGATATTTTTCCTTTCTCCTGGATTCTGAAATTACTGTGATTAGGGCCAAACACTGCATATCTCAGGGCTGACATCCTGCCCATGCAGATCACTCGCACTGCACGGAATGTACTCTCACATCTGGTGACATCCTTCCACATGACGCATGCAGCCCAGCTTGCATGGGAAGTTTGCTTGTAAACTGCACGAACTTCTGGGGCTGGATTAGCCCAAACTGAAGTTGACCCTTATAGGAAAGCGGCTAAGGACAGTGTTTATCACTTTTTCTAAATTTTAAATGATCTGCGTAGCTTAATGAGATGGAACTTTACTGGAAAGCTGCTGATGGTCAGAGAGGCTTGTGAATGGCTTGGAAGTGGTGCCCGCAGTAACAACAGGCTGCGGATGGAACTGGCTTTGTTTTTTTTTTTTTAATGCTTAAACTTTCTAGTTACAGTTTTTGTATGTCTGCACTTCCACTGCAGTAGAATACACAGTTTGTTGATTTGCTTTGAGCAAGGTGAACCTGCATAAAGTTGAAATAGTAAGAACGTTAGTCAGATCACAATATTGTTATTTTAAGGACCTCGAAGAACATTATGTGGATACATTACTTCTAAGAACAGGGAATGGAAGGAGTCCTCAGGCTGCTCTATGCCTCCTGCTCCTGGTGCTGTCACTTTTTGCAATCCCCTTCCTTCCAGGCTGTCCCTCTTTCCATATCCATTTTAAAACTCAACAATGTGTGGTACTGGTGTAGATGGGTCCATGGCAAGGCCAGGACAAGACCAGAGCTGTGCTGCAGTGACACTGCCTGTAAGGACAGCTAGCTTATTCACTGAATGCAGAAATCTCCGTTGTACATCTACTGGCGTCTATCATTAAATGTCCATTCTGACTGTTGAGGTTACAAATGGATTGAGATTTAATTTTGTCAATAATTTCTCCTAGTGTAAATTTCTTAAGCAGATGGGAAAATTTGGTTGAACATCTCTCTGTGATTCATATATTTGTTACAAAGAGTTTTATTCTGGAAATATTCTTCAGTATTCTAGGGCAAAGACATTGGGAAGTACATCTCCCTGCCATGTGAAAAATGGGCAGTAACTTCTGTAGGTGAAGAAATTGTTACCTGAACATAAAGAGCCTGAGGGCACGTTTTATGATCTTCTGTCTGCTTAGAAAGGCTGCCGAATTCAAGGATTGAGTTCTGTCTCATAGCTGTGAAGCCACAAATGGTGATGAGCTTCCTGCTCACTCAGTACTGCAGTTACTGACTGAAAGCTGCCACTTCCAGCACTGTTGATTTTGCAGATATTTTGCATTGGCTTCCATTCTCCTTACAGGTAAATCAGCATTAAGACAATAGGAAGGGATGAATATCCAAAGGCAAAGGAGGGACTGAAAAACATCATGGAAAGCTGGAGAGAATGAAAATGAACATGCAGTAATAATTACTGGCTGGTGTCTTTTGAGCCAAGAGATTTACTCCCTAATTAGACAGATGACTCTTAGGCTGGGGGACAATTAACAAATTGTGGTGCGAAAGAAGGGGGAGCTAAGAGTAATTTTTCGTAGGTCATTTACACATCTACAAGAGTTTTTTGGAAACCAGTTGAAAGTTACAGTAAATCTTTGCAAAGCATTTAGTAAGTCATTTTTCGGAACAGCTTTCTTTTTGCAGCCCGTTTACCAGTGTGTACGTGCTCCTGAAACAGCAAGCTGACAAAGTTAGTGGTAGAACTTGTGAAGGGCTGTTGCCCCAGTTTTGGACTTTTGAGCGGATTAATCACCTCTCAACACAGCACTTGAGCATGGAACAGGCCGGAGGAATTTCCTTTGTCTCCGAATGTCTGAGTGTTGATGTTGGACCCGGTTTTAGGAAGTGTGGAGCACACTGAAATCCCATGGGTGTTCACGGAAAAAAACACGGGACAACATTTCTTCTCTTTCTGAAGGCGTTGCTCTGCAGTTTTGTGGAGCTGATAGAAGTGGTGCCAGCAGGCAGAAGCAATGTGTTCCCCAGTGCTTCCATCTTAGCAGCAAGATGACTTTTCAGGTGGCACTGTGACATGGTCCTCTGCTCTGAAAGTATCAAAGTTGAAATGAAAACTGTGGCTCTTGAAATCCACTTAGATAAGATGGAACTGGTACTGAGGAACAAGAACATTTTGTGTGGTCAGGAGATAGAGGGTAACTGATGAATTAAAAGCTCTGAAAAGTGTTTGGCCTTTTCTTTGTAGAAGGGCTATGCAGCTAACTTCATGGAGTGGTTGGAAACCATTTAGGTTTCATTTGTCAGTACTAAAGATGATGGAGAAAAAGAGACAAGTTCACTGGCCCTTAAGAAAACAGAAAAAACGTCTTCTGTAAGGCTAATTTAACCCCACTAAGACAAGTACACAGGACCACTGTGTGACTGATAGTATGTGGCACTTGGATCCAGTAAGCAGACTGATGTCAGATGTGACTTTGAATCAAGTACACAGTTTCTAAGTGCAGAAGGGCCTATGGTCAGGGTTCCGGGCTTATGCAGCCAGCACGTGCTTTAAAGATAATTCTTAGCTATGTTTGCAATGTTCTTAGTTTATTTTAAGAATGAGGACAATACCATTGGCCATGCTGCCATAAGGACACAGTTCATTGGTGGCACGTGAACCAGAGATCTTGTCTGTGCCTACCCTGCTCAGAGTCTATGCTGACATATGCTCTCTGTCAGCTACAAGAGAGTGTGGTGTTCCATGGAAACCTCTTTTGAACTCTTTACCGTGATCTGTTTTCTCTTGCTACTTGTTTTTTTTTTTATTTTGTGTGTCCCTTTGTGACAGTGAGTACTTTGGAAGTCTTGTCTGCTGGGAATTTCAGAGTTCCAGCATAGGGTAGGTCAGCAAAAGCAACACACAAAATGAACTGTGTGATCATTTATTTGAGATGTAAGATGAGAGTTATGGGCAGCCTACCTGAGAAGCATTAGCATCGAGAGGGTAAAAAACATAAATGTGGCTGTATCAGTACAAAGGAGTTTATTGAATATAAAAGAGTTCGTCAAGTACATATATCAGAAGTGTGATATAAGATTATATATAAATGATAAAGCATATATTATAATACAGCAAGTGGCACTGTAAATACTAGGGCTAATACAATGAATTGACCCACTGACCTGAATCATTTTCTGTCATAATACTTTTTTTCTTATTTTTTCGAAGTATGTCATAAATCTTCCCCATGTTTCACTGAGATTTATTCTGCAATCCCCACACTGACTATTTACCCCTAAAGGTTGAGAGCCTGAATTGAAGGTAAGCTGCTGTAACAAAATGTTTGTTCCACTTCTAGACAAATGTGCTGCTCATAACATTTACCTTCCTTTATAGGGAAGGATGTGGAAGAAATGCTGCTTCACCACTCAGGCTCCATAAAACTTATCTTCTTAGTGCTATAAAGAGGATGTTTGATGTCAGTCTCCTCTTCCTGCGCTTTGCTGTAGGTATATCTGATGGAGCCCTGTGTTGTAACACTGTCACCAAGCAAGGGTGAAAAATATCCAATCACAACTGAAACAAATGGCTGTTGTGAAATGAGCTCATTGTGCTGTCCTGGTATTATTTCACCTTTAATTAAATATTCTTTTAAAGTATGTGTTTTGCATAGGATAACAGGGATCCTGGACAGGAGCTGATTTCAAAGCCAAGAAATATCCCAGTACTTCAAGAAATGCATAAAGGAAAAAATTACTCCTATGCAGTCATTATTTGGTTGCAAAACAAATGGAAAGATTAAGATTTCTCTGCTTTTCTGGCACAGTGTGAAATCACTAATCCATTTGAAGAACTGGAGAAATGTGCTGAAGCGTTGCATTAGGAACACATTTTATAGATAACATTACTGTTCCGATACTTTGCAGGGAATTTGGACAAAACCTATTGTAGGAGGGTTCCTGCATGTCAGAGAGCAAACAGTCCTTGGGCCTTCTGGCATCTCTGTAACTTTGATCCAGACACCCTCGGGCTGAGCACCAAGGCTCTCTGCTCACTTTGGCTTTGCTTATATCCTGGAAGCTATGTTGCAGTAAAAGCCAATTTAAAGCTTTCTGACTCAGTATCACCTCCCAATTACAGGGTCATGTGGGAAAAATAAAGTCATTTTTGAGAATCATTTTTGTTATTCACATTCACTTTTTGTGTCTTGGCCCCAAATGTACATTTTCTATTTTCAAATTTTTATCTTCTTACTGTGAGAACTGAAATTTTGCTTCTTTATCTATTATTTTTTAAGAAAATAAAGATGATCATATATGTTTAAAGAGGGACACTGAAACATCATCTTGTGAGACTTTAGATAAAACCAGGAGAATAAGTAGTTTCTCATAATTAAAAAAAAAAAACAGGTTTTGAGTACTTCAGTCAAGGACTGTAGATTGATTTCAGGTCTGGGAAATAGGTTCCTTCTGTGTTGTATGCAGGGCACAGGAGCAGCATGTACTCTGGCCCTCAGTTCCTCAAAGTACTGCTGTGAGTACTGCTGTAATTTGAACAATCAGTGATGATTATAGATATTATGTTGTTTAAATACTTAATGAGGGGGAAAAAGGTTATCTGTGTGTGAATGTAAATGTTTTGCTTTACACAGCGAGCTCAAGGTGAAAATCCAGTCTGACATGGGGGTTTGATTGCATTCAGGATCTGGGCCTTGGGGAGCTGGGGTTCTGTAGGAAGTGCAAGATCTCCTTGTAAAACTTGGAGCGCTCAGAAATAGCTGTGCATTAAGCACTGAAACCTAAATTAATGATAGAAAATTGAATGGCTAGATGCATGGTTCTATCACACAAAGGGGGCTGGTTTTTTTTATACTAATAAGTGTTGCCATTATAAAAGCTATTTAGAGTAGATAGAAAGGAGCTGCATGGTAATTAAGAGTTAGGCTTTGTGTCTAGAAAGAATTGTGTGGATTTGTGAATGCATTGGACAAGTCTTTGTGCAGACCATCATCCATTGGGATCTCTGAACTGTTTGGAAGAGGTCTGCAGGGGCACTGGTACCAGTAAACCTACAGGTAGGAAGTTTAGTTCTGCGTCGTCTGACCCTCTGTACCCCTGCAAATTTTAGATGCAGACACCAGAAATATACCGACAATAGTAAAAATTAATAACACCTCAGCCTTCACCAAACACTTAAATAAGTATTCTGTGCTTTCTGCAGTCCTTTGCTCACTGGAATTGATTTTCTGCTGGAGCGTGCCTGCTGCGTAGTATTGGAATGAATTCCTGTAGTTTTACAAATTGGCTGGATTAGGAGGTCCAGCTTTACGTGTCAGGAGTTGTCAGCTCCTCCAGATGAATGGGGTACTGCCTGTCTCGTCTTTTTGGCTGATTCTGAAGGCATATTATTATTTTCTTCCAGACTCTTCATGTAAATGAATAGAAACTGTCAGGGATCATAACTCATATCTGACTGCTCTGGACAGATGTCCAGGTTCCTTAGGCTGCAGCTCATGGAAGTACTTGAAGCATTTAGCTGATGATGTGCTGGCACTTACACCAAAGTGCTAACTAATGGGAGTGCTGATGGTTGGGAGCTCCTCTTCCTCCTCACAGGTCCAGAAAGTTGCACCAATAGATCTCCAGAAAACTATATGTACGTCTTCATCCTTTCCTATCCAGCAACTCCATGAACATTACATGGAGCAACAGAGCAAGGTTGTTAAGTGGGAAAACTGGAGAACAGGCCTGTCTTTCCAGATACCATTTTCCTCTTTCCCTTGCATGGAAACAGCTCCACAGAGCTGCAGGCTCTGGGAAGGGTTGCAGACGGCGGCTGTGAAATGGTAAGCTTGCCCTCTTCTGCAGAAGCACCCAACAAAATTTGTTACAGTGGATACTTACCATACGTGTGTCCTTTTACTCTTCTCAAGACATGGTGATAGTCTGAGCTGGGGCATGACATGGCCATGTTGGATGGGCCCCTGGGCAGCTTGATCTGGAGGGTGGCAACCCTGTCCCTGCAGGGGGTTGAAATGAATGAAGGTCCATTCCAACCCAAACCATTCTGTGATTCTGTGTCAGGCCGTGAGCTCACTTTGTGAGTAACCAAATCTGTACAGTTTGTGGAAGTTCCACTCAATGCCAACTCTGACTTGTGGCATTCACTTCGCATCTCACTTTGCTGTTTCTTTCTTTTTCCTTTGTCCTGCATAAGTTACAGCCAGCTGCCAATCCAGCCTTGTTTGGACATCCCGCCTTGCAAGTACATGGGCCTCAAGAAAAACCCTGTATGATAAAAATAAAGCAGCCTCCATCACACAGCGGACGGGCTTCACTAAGAGCTGTTTTTTTTGTTGTCACTTTGTTTCATCTTTAAAAACTGCAGATGGGATGGAAGCTTCCTCCAGAAGAGCTGGTGTAGCATCTGGTGGCCCAGCAAGTGGGTCCAGAGTCCGGTCCGTCTGGTCAGTGAGGGGCATTGCTATGGGATTTAAAATGAAGAAAAAAGGTGCCTTTATTTTTGGTGGCATGTCTGGAAGGTGAAAGCCCAGAGGGAGAACAGGAGCTGGACAGAGCCTTCCTCTGCCAAACCGCGGTGTATCTAGGGGAGGGAGGCAAATAAAATAAACAGTGTGGGAGCGATGTAATGTGATCTAAAAAGCCATCTCATGGCTGGAGTATTTTCCTCAGGCAGCTACCTTGAAACATCTGAGGGAATTTCCCAGCGGTGTTGGTTAATGTGTTTGGACGGGGCTGGAAACTGCCGAGGCCTGACTGCAGCACAGAGGGAAGTGTGTCAGTGTGTGTCAGAGCAAGCAAGGGCTGCGTGTCATAAGGCAAGAGCAAACCAGGAGAGATGGGTAAGGTGATTCCCAGCGCTGGGTGCGAAATGGAGCTGGTAGATGTGCAGCTGATTTTGCTTAGCGCAGTCGTGGAATGGTTTTATAACAGGGAATGTTTGAAGCTTTTGTATTTGGCTGACTTCTGTGCAAATGAGTGAATATTGCCATTCCATATTTTCAAATTGAGAAATTGATTATGGAAATCTGACTCTAACCTAGTCTGTAATTAAGTTTTCAAGACAGAAAATGTTCTTCATGTTTTTCCTGAAGTGAAGTGTATGTTTTCAATGCTGTATAAAATCTGTATAAAAATATAATTCAGAGAAACTTTAAAAAAAGTTCTGAAACAAAATTAATACCAATTTCCTAGACCAGCTCTTACCACTTCTATACTCCAACCTAATGTAAAGCCTTTAATTATGAAAAGAAACTCGAATATATGGATGTTGGATACAGACTACATGTGAATTTACTCTGTAACTTGGTCTGATGTGCAGAGGCACAACAATCAAAAGATACTTCCACTCTGGAACCACAGAAGACAGTGGAAGGAAGCTGAAAGACAAATCAAATCTGATGTCCTCCTGAACTCAATTCAGGTGTATTACCCTCAAGTCAAAGCTTTGATTACAGCTTGCCTGGACTTCATGCACTTGCTTTAATTCTGGTGTCAGTACTGCTGAGGAGGCAAGAGCTTGATGGATAGGCTGCAGCTCCCCAAAACGCAGAGCAAGTGTGCTGAGCTTCTCAATGAAATGAATTTCCGAGGAATCTATTTTAAACTTGCTCACTCTTAGCCCACATGAGCTGTAGGCACAACTTTGGGAAGGAGGCAGAGTGCAGAGGGGGGTTTTTGCAACAAATCCAATTGCTCAGAAAATGAGATTTGTTTAAAAGTCCTCAGATTTGTTGTTTCTCATCGTGTCTGGGTTTATATCTGCTGCTTTCTCTGAACTTCTAAGATTGCACTGAAGTTCAAACATTTCTTTGCAACCACAACAGCTAGAGCTGTTTCGTTTTAAATGCAGGGAGAGAATCCTAGGGAGCCATGCTCTTGCCAGAGTAGGCTTTAAAAGAAACCGCTGCTGGTATCATAACAACAGTGATAAAGTCGTGAAATGAGCTCTTTCTTTTAAGTACAAATTGCTTGATCTTTATAGTGCTAGAAAAAAAGACTTTTTTTATGGTAGAAGTGACTGTGGTTGTGTAGG
Organism: Perdix hodgsoniae; assembly: GCA_035772895.1. Taxonomy (NCBI): domain Eukaryota; kingdom Metazoa; phylum Chordata; class Aves; order Galliformes; family Phasianidae; genus Perdix; species Perdix hodgsoniae. Next base: position 4,458,048 of record JAPSGF010000035.1, on the reverse strand, counting down.
GTAAACCACTAACTTTGCCGTCTGTCGCTTTTCATCAACTATAATGGCACATCACCTTCAAGTAAAACTTGCAAATAGTATATTCAAACCAGGGCTTAACCTTGAGCTGGGACTAAACAAGTGGAGGGAATCCTTGCAGTCTGTTTGGATGGAGGAGGTAATTCATACTATTCATACAATTGCAACTCATAATTGCAAACAATAGAAAGAAAAGCTGAAATACAAAAATATTACGGAACTTGGCAATTGGAATGGCTAGTGAGTTGTTAGGTAACATCCCCACAGCCCTTTTTCTCATCTGGAAGGTACGACTTGATTCAGTGGTAAGGGAACTAAATTAAATGGTGTTCTTGGACTGCCTCAGAGGGACCACCACGTACCCGCCTCCTTTGAAGGCAGTTCATATGAGAAAAAATGACTGAGGGCTGATAAGTACCCAGCCGCCACCTGTTCTGCAGGAAATCTCTGGCTAGTGCTTTGAAGTGGGAAGTATATTCTGGAAAACATTGCTGCTTTCTTGTCTTACTCTTATGCACTTTCTTTAGGAGCAATTACAGGAAACAGATATTGAGAGTTTTTTTCCTCCAAGTCCCAGTATACTGGAAGTATTTGTTATGTTTTTGCGGCTGGGCGCCGTTGGAGCTTCACAAGCAATCAGCAGGTTAATGCACACTGCTGCTATGTCTTTCTCTAGCACTCGCATCCCTGTGTCTGTCTATGACCCAGTGAGCATGGGCTTGATTTTACTTATCACATAGTATGAAAAACACAGTGTGTTTCTCAACAGTCCCATTTACACCCCATTATTGCTGTTAGGAGCATCTCAGATCTTTGTTGTTAATGCCATTCCCAGTAGCTTTCCTGTATTATATCATCCAAATGCCCCATCACTCTCCATGTATTAACCTTTCTAGCTTCTCATTATACTGCTTCTCCCACCTTCTTTTAGTTGGCGCTAAAACTCTTCAGACACTGGAGAAAATATTTTTCTAACTCGCCATTTGCTTTAGCAGAATGGGTTTTGTATTTGTTGTGATATTTTTTAAAATATTTTCTTGGCATATTGACTGATCTGCAAGAAGTCAGAAAGACAAAAAAAAAGCCCAGGATGGGAAATTCAATTTGGTTTAATTTCTTGGCAGCGTGCAGAATCATTTCCCAGGTCTCTCTAGTTAACAATGCAAAATACAAGCGTATTCCCAGGCTATCAACATTCTTCAGCTTTCTTGTGGCTGAAAGTCTGTTTCTCACGATCCATGACATTGGGACAGGGCAAAAAGTGACCATGTGGGCTGCTCCATCCCATGCTTTTATTTCTGCTCCGAGTAATGGATGTTCATAGACCCCTTGCTAATGGGATGTTTCGCTTATTCATAAAATTTAATCAATGCCAATTTCTGAAGAAATTTCTTGGTCTACGTGCAGTGTTGTACCCGGAGACTTGAATTTGGCAGGCCTGATAATAAGTCTGAGGATTGAGGATTGTTATGTCTTCCTCACCAATATGTCTAAATAATGGTTCATAATTAACTCTGGCAATCTCTCTTGTCCAAGCAAAATTCATCATTTTGTAATTCTCTGGGGCTTTTGCCAGCTTTCCTGCAAGGAGTGTTTGGACTGCGTGCGAAGAGGTTGCGAGGCCAACTAACGCAGCCAGCAGAGGATTCCTCCAATTAGTGTTCAGTGAGCGCAATGCCCGTCCTTGCTGGGAGCCTGCCTTTTCCACTCTGGCAGCAGGGCAATCATCAAAGAGTCCCTGTTTATAGTAAATAGTGCTTGGCCTCTGCAAAATGAAGGCATGAGGCCTTTATAATCAAACTATTTTTCTTGGTATGTGTGAGGTTTGACGTTTCAGCAGACATGGATATGAATATTTTCCTCGAGGAATGAGGACCTTAGATGCAGTTCTCAACACACTGAAGAGTCTGCTTCCAAACTTTCCTACCATCTCACAGCTGTAACAAGCACGGACTATTTACCATTGGTGGAAGAGTCCTCCCACTGTTACTCAACCCCTACACTGGGAATGGAGTGGATAAGACCATTCACCATTCTAGAGGGGTAATCAGTGCTACATGGCCATTGCCCTCAGACAGAAGATTTGGTATGTTGCTGAAAATGCTCCAGAAGAACAGTGTGTTTTCCATCTGTGTTTTCCAAGCTTCCTGAAAAACAAAGCTGTCAAGACCGACCAGTTCCACGTGTCTTTTAGAAGGGTGGACTGATGAAAAGGCTGCAGTGGCATAGCGTTTCTGTTCCCCATCCCAGAAATCACCATTACATGACAGTGTTAGACTCAAGTTCTTATCTGGGATGGAAAATCCTGTGTTCTTTGGTCATTTGCAAAAGATTTGTGACTCACATGGCATTTGCACATCACTCACTGAATCCAAACCAAAGACAAAGCTATTAATTTATGTAAACAGGAAATGGTGTTCAGCCATTCAGATGTTCTTAAGCCACACTTTCAACCCTCCTGATGAAGGGTATAAAGAAATGTCAGTTTTCCCTGGGGAATAGGAAAGTCCTGCCAGCATGCCAGTCCTACTTTATATTCCATACCTGTAAATAGACTTTGCCTGTCTGCCTAATTCTCCGGCCTTGGTTTGCATTGTTTTGTCTTTGGACTTGAAAACTACGTACATCTGTAAAAACAGAGGGTAATATATGGTAGTGGTATGCTGCTGTATTCATTTGAATTAATGTCCCTTAAAGTGCAGAAGCTGCAGATTCCATGTATTGCAAGATGGTAGAGCTTATGTGCATTTAAAGAAAACAGATCCTGTTTTCATAAAGGTCAATTTATAACTGTGTTCAGGTTCATTTAATTTTGGTGGTGCAAAGAGAGGAAAAGTGGTTCCCAAAACGTCGGTTATCAGTCTGAATTCACAGACTGCACAATCTTGTTTTTGTTGCCTCTCTACCAACAGGAATTCTGCGTACTCACATTCTTGATCCTTCTCCTCTTCCTTGAAGAAACACAGCTGTGGAGCATGAGCCTTTATTGCAGCGCACCGCTGCGGATCGCAGGGAGTCGGGCTGCACTGTATGGAAATGAGGTGCTGCTGTTACTGCGTGTTGGGAATAAGGGCTTGAGCATATCAGTTAACATCTGTTCTCCCGTTAGTCAGTTATTCTGTCCTGAAAATGGCCAAAGCCAAATGTCCCAGTCATAGGTGGATGAAAGTTAATTAACAGACATAGAGTAATTCCAGTCTGAAACCCTGAACAGATGCTTTTTGCCCTGAAATATGCTGATTAATTTACTTGGCAGAGTGACCTTAAGATTTCTTTAACTGTACTTGAGGGCGTTTATTTGCAGAACCAAAAAAAAATTTAAAAGATCAAAATTCACTAAAATTGTGAAATTACTGAGGCTCAGCTAAAGCATATCAATCCTCTATTGGAATGGCCTTGTCAGGCAGTAAAGTGGCAGAGCTGCTGAACGTTCATCTTCTGGGTGGGATTAAGTTATGACAAACAAATGCCTGTTCCAGACAAGCACATTCCCCAGGACTTAATGAGCTTTAATTTATATGCATCAACTCTGCGGCACTTTTACCTCTGCCTTCTCTTCTCACATGTCTAGCATTGGCTTGCGCTGCCTTTTTGACTATAGGAAGCCTGTTTTCAACCAGTTGGAGCAGTGCCCGAATGCTGTAGTGGAGTAGTACAGAAGCACTGGTGGCAGTGGGATGGCCCGTGGCTCTAGGAGGCAGCAGGAGAGCTGAAAGCTTGCACTGAGGCAGGCAGGTCTGTGGCTATGACTGGTTGGTGTCCCCAGAGGTACTGCTGACTCCGGTCAGAAGTTCACTGTTAAGATGAGCTGTGCCATCTGCAAGGGTGAACTGTGGCAATGGAGTGTATTGTCCAGAAGTCATAAGCTACAGGGCAGCTATGTACCGTGAGCTGGAGTATGTGATATACAGATGAGGTCTCATATGTTATTTCCATTTATATGCTAATTTTCTTGTTTTTATGTATATTTTTCTCTTCCCCTTTTGCTTTCCACCACTATCTTTTATAGTTCTTGGAAGATCGTAAACAAACCATTCTGTTTGGAGCCAGCAGCAATACTTCTCTTTTTCTGTTTCTTTCTTTTTTTTTCTGGCAGTCCACTGGTGCTTTGGATTTTGATTTCCTTTACCTACTAGAGATATTTATATATGTAGATATTAAAATAACACAAAATGCATTTTTTCTGTTTCTGCTCATCCTTAAAACAATGTGCAGCTGTTGAACTGCATATGAGCTTTGGATTGCTGCATGCCATTCTTGATGAGTGTGTTGTATCGAGCACCAGGCAGCGGTGAGTATCTCAGAGCACACTGCAATGAGCTCGGGTCTGTTCCATCCTCCTTTGGAACACCAGTGGTATTCGCACCCTGTCTCTACTCCTCTAGAATATTTGTGGTAAAGAAGAAACTCAGAATGAAAATTTTGGCTTTACTCATAAAGTTTACTCACTTTATATTTCCTGTGGTATAAGTTCCCCACTCCTGTTGGTGGCAGCTGGGTATCAAACCATTTGTTCCATGCTCGTCGAATCCCTGCTCTCCTCTGTGTCTCTCTGGTCTGTTCTGCAGGATATTTTTGCTTCTTCCTCCAGGTTCTGCTTTCCCATTCCACCTTTCTCATCACATCTTTTCTTTCCTCCTCTTGTTGCTGAGAGTTATAGACCTTCCCATCCTATTTTCCCTTCCTGTCTATAGCAAGTAGAGCATTTATCTTAAACAGTTTTCAGCTTCAGCTCGTCAGAGATGCCACAGCTAGTGTTGTCTGAGAAGCAGGGACCAGATCAGCACTTTACGAGGTCAGTTCCCTGTTGCTCCACTGGTTCCCTCTGCTGTCCATTCTTGTTTGTGGTGCATAATGCAGGAAGAGCCCTGAGGAAGTGTTGTGACACACCGCGCTGCCCTGAGGGGTCAGTGTCCAGAACGGTGCATCACCTATGGCTGCCCCAGCACATGAGTCATGTTCCTTGGCTGTGGCTGGGGCTGAGCGGGGCTGCTGCTGGTGATGTGGCAAAGGGAACACAGCTGGAGGACAATTAGTTTTAGCTGGAAGTGGTCAATTCTCTCTCTGAAAAGAATACTTTTCCTCACAACAAATCCTAAATTTGCTTGGAAAAATCTATATAGAGCTTATATTTTCCTTAAAAAATGATAAACAGCAACTTCATTGAGATTCATACAGAACTCAGATATGGAAAATGTGTTTATCTAATTGATGACAAGAAACATCTGTGTATGCTGGCACACTCCTCAGGATGTGGATGGGAACCATTCTGCAGCCTTTGAGGACCACCCTTCCAACTCGTGGTGTTGCTGTGTCACTGGTGAAACACCAATGTAGCGAAGTTGCATGTTCTTCCTTTCTGAAGATACGCATCCCTCCTCCCTGGTGGCCTGGGGTGGTCATCAAGCTCAAGATTCCTACCATGGTTTTCTTGTTTATTCTTGGATGATACAAAGATGCTCAGTGTGAGTACTGCATCATATTTCTTACCCTGCTGTCGTACACTTCCACAGGTTTATTTGAAATGTTAGCAAAGCCTTGACAATCTTGCTAAGATTCTGGGAAAGTATCACAGTATTAGAGATTGTGTATGGGTCTGTTCCTCGCGTCTCGCCTGCCCTTGGGGATCCTGTGTGTCTGGGGCAGCACACATTGCTACTGAGGCACCGCACTGTCCTCAGTGACATCCTGCGTTTTGTTCTCAGGGCTGGGACTGCAGCAATGCTCTGCGATGGGCTGATTTGCAATTCCCTGACATATGCTAGTTACAATCATACATTAGGTTTCGGGAAAACAGCCTTCCTAATATGCATGGGAGAGAACACACCAGATGATTGTTACAAGAGAGATCTGAGACATCTTATTTAATTTAATATCAAACCAAATGGAGAAACTTTGCAGAAGTGAGTGCCAGATTATCCTCTGAGGACTACAGCCTGGCTATTTGGCTGCCAATAAACTACATATTTTCTTATTTACTAATAGGAGAGAAGTGAACTCTCCATGGTGAGTAATACAGATAGCAGCAGCTCCAGTTTCTCTTCATTCATCACTATATTGCTTTCTCCAAGAAAAGGTCAGTGAGTACTTGGTTTCTTTTCTCTGTTGTGGAGTTTACATTCATGAGTCACTGGAGGGTCTGCAATTGTATCCTGGCAGTGTGGCCCAAGGCGCTGTTCCAGGAGCCAGGTCACCTCTCCCTGCTCTTGTTGGAGAACAGACTGAGGGGCTGAGGTCGTGTTCAGGGGCATGGGCAGGAGCAGGAGATGGAAGATTTGCTCCCTCATGGCCTATGACTCACTTTACTGTAGTCACCCTCTCCCACACTGCAGTGGGAAAGGTTTACGATTGAAGCTGCATCCTGAGATGTATGTCAGCCAGCCACTGGTGGAGGGGAGAGGATGTCTTTCCAGGCAGCTTGTGGTTGTTCTGAAGTAGGTTGGTAGGTCATGCTCAGATATCTTTAGTTCTTTTTGAAGGATGGCATTCGTGATCCAGGTGTTAGTATGTCTTCTCAACTGCAAATCACACTCAGCATTTGTGTAAAATGGGAATTTTGGGTGCAGTGCAGTTGGCTGTAATGACTGAGCCCTGTATGCGTTCTTTCAGGATTCAGTTATATTAAGTTTATTTTTACGAGCATGGTCTTGAACTTTTAAAGTAGTGTTTAGTGAACAGATTGGAAATTCTGAAAAAGATTAGAATAGGGTGAATAAGTCATGAAGAGTACTTATCTTATGAATGTCACCTTCTTTTTGTGAATTCATAGTATCAAAGAATCCTTAGTGTTGGAAGGGACCTCTGAAGGCCATGTAGTGCAACTCCCCTGCAATGAAGAGGGACGCCACAGCCAGGTCACATTGCCCAGAGCCTTGTCCTGCCTCGCCTTGAATTGCCTGGCATAGGTAATAAGGCATGATTTGTCTGAATTTAGTTGTTGGTTGAAATTATGCACCAAATAATTTCTGTTGGGAATCCTTAGTTTGTAGCTCATACAAAAGCAATTTCTTGTGAGTAGTTGATAGTCAGAAGCTTAGTTACGATGCTAGATACGGAAATTCCAGGGATTATTTTTCCATTTTGTGATTAGAATATCATAACTTGTCTATTTGTTTATATGTTCATTTGTTGAAAGAATTACTTAAGATTTGAGAGTATTCTAACTCATCAGTCTGCGAGAATATTGCAGCATTTGCCAGAATTTCCTGTTCTGGCCAGCTGTTCTGCCAGAGCCGTATTTTGTTAGAAGGCAGTTGAAGCAATTTCATTAACAAACATAAACAGGAGCTCTTTTTGTTTTTCTTTTCCTGTATTCCACCTACTCTGAAACTTAACTTTTGATTTTCAGAGTAACTGAGATATGAAGGCTGTTTCCACCATGGGAAGATAACTTGTTATTTGCCTCTTTTAGGCCTAAGCTTTTAAAATGAACAAAGAAGAGATCTGACTTTTTTTCCACTCCCAATAATGAGCCAGGAAAAGTCCATGCCACACCTGTTGATGATCAGATTTTATCTAAGCGGATTTCTGTTTTGATTTTTGTCACAGTAGCAAAAATTAACTGCCTCCAAAACTCCTCAGCGAATGAGAACAGTGCATCTTCATGCTTTTTCAAACCTGGAAGCTCATACCACGCTTCCGAGCACACTAACGTGTAGAAATTGCTTCAGTCTTTCTTTTACCTATTATAACAGACTTTATTACTGCACCAGATTGTGAATAAAAAATTAAAGGCATTAGACTTGTACACTCCTGCTTATTTGACAGTGCTGTACATTGCTTACGTGAGGTCTGCTGGCTGTAGTAGCTCTGGTGGTGGACTTCTTATTTTGTGCTGAGGCTGGTGACTGGCAATCTGGGAAGTGATGCTGACCTTAGGAGGCATCCTATGTCAAGTCGCCCCTCTTCCCAGTCTGACTGGCAGGGATGAAATTATCATTATAAATTTAAAATCCATCACAAACTTGAAGACATCTTTGCCAGTTACCCCAACTACACCTTAGGTTGCTGGATGAGCAGTGAAAGTGCAGCTTGAGGAAAACACAAACTAGCAGAACGCGTTCCCATGCCAGGTAGACTTCTTGAAATAGCACTGCCCACAGGGATCGTTTGTCACATTTGAAATGATAGCAGGCAATCTGTTGGGGCCTGTGATGCTTTTCCATCATTCCGTGCGTGGCCATGTGCCTCCCATATGGAGCCAGGCCCCTGGGGCTCTGTGCCCTGGCTGGTACCCATGCGACACGCAGCCGTTGCGAGGCAGGTGCCTGAGCTGGGCTGTAACAGCAGTTGAGCCATTCTGCTCCATGCACTTTTATGCTTAAACTTTTGTGAGATAAAGGCTCCAGTTGCTGCTTATTGGCAGACAGTAATTCTTTCTGATTACCTGATGTTTACTTGTGTTTTTTATGTTTAGTCCTTGTACTCAGGTCTGTAGCTTGATTGGAAGCTCTCTGTGGGCTGCATACTTACTAACACACCTAACTGTTCAGTCCTGAGCTCCTTCAACAAAAATAAATGGTAATGCTATTTATTCAATATTTATTCTCTCTTTTGCACAGCATCAGTCAGAGCAATATAACAGGATCTATTTAGCATTTGCTCATTTGCTTTGCAGAACCCCCTTCCTGCTTTTTCTCCATTTATGTAGGTGTTGAGTATTGCTCGTAAGTGTAGATCACAATATGTAGGTTTTGACAGAGTAAACATATTCAAATCTGTACAGAAGATTCTTGGTTAATAATAGAGGAGATTAACATAACCTGTTTTAATTTGATGTCCTACGTGCTTAAATGAGGTGTGTAGGGGAGGCACACTGTGTCTGAAATGCATGCAAAGACAAAAGTATATTTATTTAATGCATACTTTCTTGCAGGTTTGAAAAGCAGGTTTCCATACTTATGCATGCAAATATTTAATTAAATTTTAGTTCTTTTTAATGAGGCATAGCTAGGAGTCCCTGCTTGTTAATTTTAACCATCTATAAAAGTTGTACAAGTACTGAGCACAAATTTACAAGTGCCTTCTTTCCCTTGACAGAGGACAAAAAGGAATTTAAAAATAAATGGGTGTTTCAGAAGTTTTCCCCTATGAAACACTTTGCAAAATAGGAAAACCCCCATTTTGCACACATCCTCCGCTTGTGCTGAGTGCCCTCGTTGCTGGAGAGTCTCATACAAATCAAGATACAAGAATAAGAGAGTCACAAAAACCAATTGCTCTACCTTAGGTTTGTACTTCTTGAGGTTTTGCTTTTCTAACTGGCTCCTTGCTTGGGCAGAGGAGCTGAGTCAGCACTGAGCTCTGGCCACGCCAGGTGTCTTTGCTTTCTGAAATGAACCGTTAGGAGGATTTCTAAGGTGCCATTTAGTTTCCTCTGTGAGACGGAAACAATAAGAAGGCTGGTGCAGAAGCTGAAGAAATGTTTGTTTCTTAATTGATTCCTTTCCAAGGAAATTAAAAAGGAAGGAAATGTGAAAAGCTGCTGAAAGGAAAGGAAAAATCTGTTGTCTACTCCGTAACCCCTATTTTCCAAGGTTTGGGCAGATTTTATACATCTCTCAGCTGAGCTATTTTTTGGCACCAAAATATTGGTTGTGATTTGCATAATCGCGTGTTACTTCAGTAGGTGCCTGCAAGAAGGCTGAAGTTATGCCTGTTTTTTCAAATGGAATTAATGTAAAAGTATTGTGCTAATTTTAAAACATCTCTTTAAACTGTGGAAAAAAAGCAAAATTTTGTTCAGTCTTGAGGTGTAAGCTGGGTCTTGGAGAGAATCAAACAAAAAATTAGTTTTCAATTTCTAAGAGATGGAGCTACAATTCCTTTTTCCTTTCCACTGAATAACTATAACATTTAATAGGAAAGAAAACTGTAAGAAAACCTTTAAAAAAGATTTGATTGAAAAGTTTGGATTCCCCCTCTTTTTCTCTTTGGCTCGTGTAACTACAGCTCATAGAGAAGCAGTTGTGGGGAGCTCAGTTTCATCATCTATACACCAGTATTAGAGCCAAAACACGCTTAGAGATGTAGAAACTAGTGAGTGGATGAACAAGTTGCTTCATGCTAAAAGCATTTGGTGCAAGGATATGTTAGTATGTTTAAAATGTTGTCCATGGTCATGTTGTCTGTTAAAGCAAAGGCATTCCAGACACATAATATGTTGAGGATCATGAACCTCCCTGCAGAACCAAAGGCAGTCTGAGCTCTGGGAGCACACAGGTGTTTTATTATCCCTCTCTTCACAGACTACTTTCTTCCTTAAGCTAGACCTCAGGGCTAGCTAACCTTCCTTTTATATCTCCTCCTCTGAAGTAATCCCTATGGGTCAAAGAATGACATTTCCTCATGTAACTCACAGATTTCTAAATGTGTCTTAGGGCTATTTGGAAATTCTTTAATGAATCAAAGTGTTGGAGTTCTTCACTTTGGTCCCTCTGAAATGAGCTGGAGACACGGAGGAGGAAAGACTAATACTCCAGAACGGGAGGAAAGCAAGCATCCCATGTGAAGGCTTCGTGGGTTAAGCCTTTTTATTAAGACCAAGCAGAGTGACAGGAAATGTCCCTGTAGCTTGAACTTCTTTCAGACATGCATCAGGCGGCTGCTGTGATCAGCTGGAAATACCAACTCATCATTTTGCTCTCTCTTGTGAGGCCCTCTGGTCCAGTTTTCCTCCAGGCACCTTACTGAGGAACCTCTCCTGGAGATGCCCTCTGTGCCCTCACATGTGGGGGGGGTCCTCTATGTAAGCGTGATGTGGCCTAGTGACACCTAGATTTTCAGAGAACAGGACGATTGTTCCATTGGTCACTGGTTAAAACATTCAGAGGGTACCCACTGTGTTCGTGTGCCAGCATGGGAGAGCAGCTGGCAGGGCAGGGGTTAATTCTGGCTGTGTTGTTCAAGAAGCTGGCTCTGATCAGTCTGCTGTCACAAGACGAAGTGGCCTCTGGCTTTCCAAGATGAAACAGGTTCCTTCAACATATTATAATTCTGACTGATTGAAGGCTGCTGTAAGTGGTTGAAATACAGCTAAAAATTACAGCGCTTATCCCCGGGCTCTTCTACGTGAGCTTCCATGTGGGTTTTGTGCTCTCACTCTCCCTACGTCCCCTTGGGCTTTTGTGTTTTCCCAGGGTCTGTTTTTCCTGCAGATCTGCAGGGAAGCTGGGTGTTTGTGTTTGGTTGCTGTGCTGCCTATGGGGAGATGTTTGCTCCTGGAGTGAGGAGAATGCAAGGGCCCACACCACTGCGAGTGCCCATGGCTGTGCCTGGGCCATGGCTGCTCGGTTTGCAGGGCAGACATCACTCCCAAGTGCAGATACAGAAAGGAAGAGGCCAAAGCAATTGCATTTGTCCATTTGCTAAAGAAAATCTAAGCATTGTGCCATCTGTTCTCCAGCTACGTGAAGCCCGGCGAGCTCTTTGGAAAAGGCAGAAAATATGTTCAGAATCTGGGGAAAAGATGGATATGAAAACAAGTTCCTGAAAACTGTCAGGTGCTTGGATAACAGAACAAACCAAAAATAGCAAAACAAAACAGAAAAGTAAAAAATATGAGAAAGAAAACTGCCTTAATGCAGGGAGTCAAATGCAACACTCAATAGATCCTTCTCTCTTGTCATCTCCTGGGCCTTCCATGTGTTTGTTCACTTCTTCGCACTGACCCTGCTCTGGAGAGCATTCAGTAGCTCAGTAGGTGTGCTATAAGCCTGAGGGGCTGCACCCAGCAGCGGTGGCCCTGTCCCCACTGACAGAACCTGGGCCTTGGGGTGAGGTCTGCCCGTGCCTGGGCCCAGCATACCTGCCTGCTGCCAAGAGCCCCAGCCAGTGCACAGCTGGGCGTCGTTTTTCAAAAGCCAGGAAGGAGAACTGCAGACTCTGTGAAAAATGATAAAATCTGGAAAACTTTTTAAAACAACTTTTATAGCTTCGCGAAATTCCTGCTTCCCCAGAGTCCGGATGGGCCCCGTGCAACTGGAATTGCCTTCAGCTCCTCGTCGTGCAGCCACCAGCATGGGCTGACGGTGGGCACGGGGGGCTGTGGTGCAGCAGCAGGCTGGAAGGGAATATTATTCACTGCTGCAGTCATTGCAGCAAGGGGATAGAGCGTGCAAGGATGTACCCATTCAGGCTCCTGCTCTGTAAGCTGAGAACAGCAGTGTGGTTGGAAGTGACTGAGGGTGCGAACTGCGTGGAGCGTGAGGTTGTGCTGGTAGGAGAAGGGTATCTCATGATTCCTGCTTTGAAATCTCCTGGTTTGGCCTTCAGGAGATTTGGAGATGACTTCCTATCTCTTTCACAGAGCTCCTGTTCATCCCCAGGCAAGTCACCTGGTTTTCCTGCACCCCAGTTTCCCAGAGAGGGAGCAGGGATTGCTTTCCTCCGGCACCGCGCTGCGAGGCTCTGTAGGGTTTGCAGTTACCATAGAGATGAGGAACTTAAATAGAATTTCAGACCTGTTGAAGGAGAGCTATGAAACCTGATGGTGTTACCAAAAGAACAGCTTGGCTCTGGCCATATTGCGTGGGGCAGCTACAACAGGTTGTAAAACTGTCACAGTAGGTGTAAGCACTGTGAAACCAGGGTCAGTTGGAATACAGACTTGTAAAAACAAAAAACATACCAGTATAAACTCAACCTGTAAATACAAAGTAATATCACTGGTTACAAAAATAAACTAAAAGAGATTTTCTCTTTAGGATCATCTGGGCATTTTAATTTGACAAAGTCTTTTGGTCTGGCAGGAGTCCAAGACCAAGAAGTCCAGACCTGCTTCTGTTCTTTCTGGGGCACCCTGGGGTTTCTGAGGCTCCTCTCTGTTTGTATTATAGGTCTTTAATTTGCTATGAGATGTCAGCTGGAGAAGGAAAAATATGGACTTATTCTGCAATTTGTTGTTGGCAGAGGGAGGCAGGGGAAATTATGCTTTAATTCAATTGATACTCCTCTCTTACTCTTCATTATGAAACGAAGAGACAACTTTCAGGTGCTTCTTAGCGCGTCGTTGTTTTCCTCTGTCTTTCTCATTCATGGAAAAAAAAAAATCATGCCTTTGGTCTCTCTGCTGAAATGAGTGGTTTTAGAGGTCCTGATCATTCCCACTCAACTCTTACGGGAACATTTTGGTTTGGTTGTATTTGCAGGCATCCTGAATCCAGCGTTTTCAATGCAGCTATGCCACTGACTTGTATAACAGAATAACAATGCCATCTGTCTTGTCTTTTTTTATTCCATCTTCAAACATCAACTCCCTTCCCCCCCCATTTTTTCCCCTCCAGATGTGCTGGTTTACTTTCTCTGGAGAGGGAGAGAAAATCTTCACTGAACTTGCAGCAGTAGTCATCCACTCCTCATGTGAGTTGGCAAGAGCTAATTTAAGACTTCATAGGATGTGTGGGTTGGTTAAACGCCCCTGCGAAAGCCTTTCAGGTTTTTTTCTGGTCAGTGTTAACTTCCATTTTATAGTTTCCTATGCATTCATTCCCTGATCTTCCTGACTTCGTCTCTTGGGCTCCCGATGGTGCTGTGGCCAGTTGAGTGCGAAAAGTCACGATGCCATTCACTCCCTTCATAGTTTTTCAGAAGTGTTGGAAGTTGACGCTGTGAACCTCTGTGGCTCAGTGACCACATAGCCGTGATTTTCCTCCGGTGTGCTCATCTACCTGCATTAGTGGTGTGCCATCAGCAGGGCCTGCAGGGACCGTGGCACCGTGGGCCTCAGCAGCATTTGGATGCCCTCAGGAAACGTAGGGCAGCTCTGTTTTGTCCTGTGCTGGGTGTTTGTTGTTGCTGTAGGCAGGACTTAGAGGGAGGACTGCAATAACTGACTGGTGGAGCTGATGCAGATGGTCTGGTAACATCTCTTGTAAACTATGTAAACTTTTTTTTTTTTTTTTTTTCATTTATAAGGGGAGATAACTGGCTTTTTGGCTTTCCTACTACAGACATTTCTCTGTTTCATACTCCTGGTTCTTGGAACTACATTTGGGCAATCAAGATTGAGAAGTTTGTTAGCATTGTTGGCTCAAAAGCTGCAAATGTTTTTTCTCCCAGCCTAGTAGCCTAAATTAATAATGTCTGTTTAATTATAAAGCAATCTCATGAGATTTACAGGCAACTTTAAATAACAGAGACACAATGTTTTATAGATGACACATTGAGTATGGAAAGCACCTCCTTGGGAGCTTCCCTAATATTTTTCAGCTGTAATTGTAATGTCCAAATAAACACAGGCCATTTGTAAACTCATCAGAATGTGTGGTGGCCCTAACCTAGCTCTACTGGTGTGAATACATTAGTCCACTGAGATGTGATATGCAATTTGATTTCTTGTAGTACTGGAAGATATTCAGACTGATTTATGCTTCTTTCTTTACATTTACTTTTCATACTCTTGTTATTTTCAGGGATTGCAGCCCACCTTCTGCTTCCACTCCTGCGGATTTCTCATGTTTCTGCAGTCAGTATCTAGCTGTGATTAGATCCTGCAGGGTTTTGTCTGTACATGTGAATATTGTATGTTCTGCAGCATAAGTTTGGTAAAGAGTTTATGGTTACTGGAGCCATAGTTGAAGAAATGGGCAGAGGAGATGCTCCTATTCGTCAATTCTGACAGTAAAGAAATGTTTTATTGGAGGGAGTGGGAGAGGAAAATACCAAGAAATGCATTGGCATCAAAAAACCTTAAAAAATGGGAGGTTGTCAAGGTAAGGGAAAGATCAGATCATATGAATGGCTGTACTGCACTGGGCCAGTGTCTGTGCAAGCCCTTATCTTGTTTCCAAAACCAATCAGTGGTGAATGGTTATCTTTGGTTTCTTGGCTTTAGTAGCCTTCTCTGGTGCATGTTTTGGTAGACTTATCCTGCTGCAAGAAGTTCCACAACTGAAGTGTGTGTTGCACAAAGCAGTACCCCACTGTCTGCCAGGCTTATTGGTCTTTGGACCCAAAACTGCTCTTGGAGTTTTTCTTGAAAGCTGCCTCTGTATTTCAGTTGCACCCGTTCTCCTTGTTCTGAAGCAGGTTTGAGCAAGCTGTGACCCAGGCAGTAGCTAGCTTCTTTCATCTGTAAGTTTTTTCAATATGGAGTCCTATAACCTCTTTATTGTAGATTCCATTTTATCGCCTTCTTTAGATCTTTCAGTTTGAAATTAATTTCTCAGCACAACCTTAGATGAGGAGAGTTCCTACAAAGGGGCCTCCTTCAGGTTTTCCAAGGTGAGCATGTTCTGAAGAACCTCGTTTCATTTGCTGCTATGGTACTGACTCTGAGTGCTCCTTTACATCTTCATAATCTTGATAATTGATTTAGATTTCCTGATGAGTTTTCAGCTCCTGATCCATTTGAGGAAGTTTCTAGGATAAGGTTTTTATGCTTTTGCAAGTTATTCCTCAGATCCTTCTTTACCTTCTCTTACTGTGTTTTTACATTTAATCTGCCAATTTGACCATTTCGATTTTACTAATTTGGGCTCAGCTTCAATTTTTACTTTTATTACTAGAAGGATGCCTGTATACTTCAAATAATCATCCCTTGTTGTGTTGTTTAGCAAAGCCGACGTTCATTTGCTCTTTCTGAACTCATTTGATGGATGGATGGTCTATATTCACTCTGGGCTTTCAAAACTCTCTCTTTAAATAGTTCAGTGGTACCTACAGTGAGCTCATTCAATTCTTCTTTAACAAGTTTCTTTACTCCTACGTAGTTATCCTTTCTGGAAGTGAGAACTGCAGTAGAAATATTGCAGGTTTTGTTGTTCTTGCCTCCTCTCATTGAACACAAGCACATTGCGGTCAGTATTTTCAACACCAGTAGTAACAGTTCAGCCACACTGCTCACACAAAAACTTGGTGTTGGAGCTTCATAAAGCAGTCAGTACCTAAAGAGTCATGCTCAGCAGCACTCCTCAGGACAGAATTTGCCCAGTCCCCACGGGGTGCTGGATATCTGCCATTACAGGGTGCTTCCTGTCCTCACGGCCCTTTTGCTCTCCCTGTAGCAACTGTAGCTCTGTAGCTATCCTGATCAAGTTGTTGACAGTATCACCCTATATTGTTGTTTTCCTCTTAATACCTAGAACTTGAATCCAGAGGGATGCTGTATGCTTTTTTGTTACGGTTAATCTGAGTTAATTCTAGATTCTATTCTCCACCTGCAGGGTGGTGTTTCCATGTGCTTCCCATCCTGCTGTTATTAGTGTCCTCAGGCTGTCCTCTTTTCACTGGGTGTTTGGTATGTTCTTTTATCAGCACACATCAACGTTTGCCCTTCCGTGTCTTCCTCTCCTATTATTTAAAACATTCTTCACAGCCTTTTCAGTACGCAGCATAATAACATCTGAGAAACTGATCTCTCCTGTGCAGACTTTATCCATTCTGGAGTCTTCCCAATGCCTGGTGAGTCCAAACTGTTTCCATTCCCCCTGAACACATACCTCATGTTCTCAGCTGTGCACTGCCTATCTTACTTGTCCTTTCATGGGGCTGGGAATGCTTAGAGCAGTGCCACAACAAAACTCTTGGTTTCAGCTTGCAGTCTGATATCCAGAACATCTGTCTCAGTGCCCAGAAAATGACCAGGAGCACCAAATCCTCCCACTGTTTCCTAAGAGGCCCTCTGTATCTCCATATGGATTCATTGCTCTGTTATATGAGCGTGCAAATAAACCCTACCCCTCCACAGGACTTCCACCTGCAGTTATTTCACTTGTAGCAGCCAGCAGCTTGCTTCAGGCTGTCTCTGGGTGGTCTGTCTGGCATCTGCTTTTGTGGCTGGTCCACGAAGGGAGGGATGGAGAGCCTCCAGCTTCCTTCCAGCCACAGCCAGCTGCCTGAAGCTGCCCTCTGCCTTGCTGGATGGGGATGAAGCAGAACCCTGGAAGGATCTGGGTTCCCTTGGCTCAGAGAATGAGCTCTCAGAAGAGGTCCAGCTCACGTTCAAGATTTTGCATTTCTAAGGACATGTACCACCAGCTGCTGCCCAGCCACCTGAGCCCAGTTTGCTCTCAGCTGATGCTCTTTATTTCTTCCTCTGCATTTATATTATTTCTCATCATACAATGCCTAACCTTAATCCTTAATCTCTAGGTTCTCATGCAGAGAAAGAGAATGAGAAATATTAATTTAAAGGTTCCTATGGACAAGCTTTTGAGGTGTTTATTTTTTCTTCTTAAGCTGCATGAGATTGGCCGCAGTATTTCAGACTGACATTTCTGTTGGAGTTTCTATTTTGTTTCTTTCCTAATATGTCCAAGTTTTCCCTCTATCAGCAGTCCATATTCTCTCTGTGCTTTCAGATGCTGGAGAGTTTTCATATGCCTCCTTTCCTCTGTCATATAGGCAAACAGCGCACATTAATTTTTTGATTTAATCCTTCTTAATAAGCATGTTCCTCCAGGGATTAATTATTTTAGTTTCTGTACTGAATCTTGCACTTTGTTGACATCTTGTACTGGAAGCGTAGAACTGAGCACAGGATAAAATTGAAAGCTCATCTCTCATTAGTTTTCAAGCTCTCGTTTGGATAACTGCTTTTCAGGTTAATCTCTTCAATGTGGGGTAAGAGCAGGAAGGTTAAATGAGCCTGTCTGTGGGATGTGGAAAGGAAAACAAGTCCCTGATATTGTGAACTCTTTGGAGCTTTTGGTTTCCCTCATGCTCATAGGCATCACTTTAAGAAATAATCACATTTAGCAGGTGGAGGCTGTCTGATTCCTAAGCCATGAGGAGCTGCACAGGCCACCCCTATGGCTGGATTTGGGCTGTGGGGCACAGCAGAGCCAATAGGGCGTGCAAGCTCTCCCCTCAGTGTCGTTTTACACTTGTGAGAGATCCGGCTTTCATTGCACTGGTTGACATCAAAAGTTGGGGACCAGGGAGCGCTGGGTCTCTCGAGGTGTAGATCTTCATAGGACATGATGTAGGGGTAGATCTTCCTGACTGTGCCCTCTCTGCAGAGAGCAGAGCAGAGGTAGAGAGGTTGGGGAGGTCCTGCTTCAGCAGCAAGCTGCCCTGGAGTTGGCATTCAGCAGCTTGGGTTCTTGTTGGGAATGTGAGAGAGTGCTGCAGGGACATCTTCTACAGGGAGAAGTCAGGATATTGATAAGCATCAAAGTAATCTCATTTTAAATGTGAAGTTTCTGCTCAAGTGAATTATATGTATAAATTTGGGAGTATGTATATATATATACACAAAAATATAGTAAATATATACTTAAATACAGTAAACCCTTTCCCTCCAGTGTTTGGTCTTTTATCTTGTTTACTTATAGCAAAGGCTTGGACTCTGTCTCCCACCCACTGATGGCCCCGATCCAGCCCTGCTGCATTCTGGATGGTGTCTGTTTTTGGGAGGCTGCAGTGAGGCTCTGGTGAAAGTCTTTGGCCTGTCTCACACAGAAGGTCAGACTAAACTGCTTGAATATTTATGAACCCATTTATGAATCCTGGCCTTGAGATTTATGGATGTGACACCCGTTGGCTTCAGTGTGTGGTGATTCGTGCCTTAAGGAAATATATTTTTGAAAAGAAATTTGTGTAGCAGCCGCCCCATTTTGTGAGAATTTGAGTTGAAGAGCTCTCCAGTTGGATTGGTTTTGTTTTCTTGCTGAATAGCAATTCATTTTTATTGCTGAGGGTAGAACTCAACTGCGTGTTTTGTCAGAGTGACCTCAGAAATGCTTTATTCCAAATGGCTCCTTGTGTTGAAGTGGAAAAGTTAATCCGTTTGGATTTTGCTGTTAGCAAATTCGCGGACTCAATATTCACGCTCTTCCCCTCTGAAAGATTAAAATTGAGAAACTCTGTTGCAGGGAACCTCGCTTACTATTCCCTGCTTGCAACAACAGCAATCAAGTTTACAACCCCCTGAGTCAGCAAGATCTGCCGCATTTATCATTTTCATCCTTAACAGCTATTTAATAACTCACCTCTTTCTCGTTTGGAATTACACGTACCTGGGGACCTCAGACCTACAGCCTTTTCCAAAATGCTCTTGCTGGAACATTATTTTAGCTAAAAAACTGCTGGTTTTTTTTTTTTTTTTTTTTTTTAAGAAAGAAAAAAAAAGCTCCAGAATTGTAGCAGGCCTGGCAGCTTAGCTCTTTGGAGCTGTTGGGCCTGGAAGCATCAGAAGGGTTGAGCCAAAGCTGCCAAAGGAGCAATGCTGTGTCACTGCACAGTGCAGGATCCTGCTGGGCTTCTCTCCGCTCCTGAGGCTCTGTTGCATTTCTTCAGGCTCTATCTGCTTCAGACACTTTCTTTGCATAAAGCCACTTTTACCTGTGGTTAAACTTTGGAAACACAACCTCCCTCCCTGGTGCCGGGATTCGGGGGGGAGCTGCGGGCAGTGCAGGGGGGCAGATGCTGTGGGGCAGAGGGACAGGCTGTCCCATGGCTGCATCTCTTCAAAAACCACAAATCCTCCCTTTAAAAACTCAAAATGAGTTATGGCATTCATATGCAAGGTTTGAGTCCAGATTCTCATCTACTATAAACTAACGCATGTCTGTTAGCATCGGGTTATATTGGCTGCAAATTTGTCTCACTGCTGCTATTAATCACACCTGCAGCACTGTTGGGACTGAGCTGGGCTCCATGGACAAAACTTTATTTTCAGTAGCAGTGGAAGCATGCAGACACATATTTCTGTGTTTCTATATTCCTTATGCCCCTGTGTTTCTCCCTTGTGCTACAAGGACTGTGAGAAAGCAGACTGTCATGAAAGCACTCAGTATAAATGGCTCTTCTGCGTGCTGCTTTTCATTAGTAGGTCCCAAATGCATTAAAAATGTGACCTTAACTCCATTCTGCAGAGGATGAATAGGGGCACTAAGGAACATGCAGCTTTCACACAGCTCTGCTTCTCTATCAAGCTATCTATGCAACTCTTCTTTGTATACATAATTATTCTGAGGAAATGTGGAAAATAAAGCAACTTAATCACAAGTTGACTTGGAAATAAAAGCTGAAAAATAGTCCTTCTAGAGTGACAGTAAGAAAAACATGTTCAATTAAATCTTTTTCTCTTTTTGCCTTTCTACGTCCTGCCTGGGACTGAACAAATCAGTGCAGTACAGGAGAGCAGCAGCACACAGCACAGCGAGGGGCACCATCTTCCAAGGGTTTGGTGCAACCCCTTCAGAGCAAAGTGGATTAGCTGTGCAGTGCTTCAGTAAGTCAAGGCATATTCTCAAAGAATCCAATGTAAACATGACATAAAGTTCTTTTGTAATTACTGTCCGCATAAATGAATCTAAATAGAAAGAAAATGCCAAGTGTGCCTGCTCCTAAATCAATATACTTCATGATTGAGAATAAATACATTGCAGAACTGGAAATGCTGAGAAATCCCCTATGGGATGCAGTGAGTTTGGAAGGTCTGTGCTGTGTCCTTGGTTGTACCCAGGCTTCCTCAGTGATCTCACCCCAGTCATCTGAGATCTTTATGTCTGAGGTCCATTGTAATGCAATTGAACTAACAACATTTCTGTACTTCAGTGCTGGGAGGACACATCTGTTACTGTTTGGAAAAAGCCCATTCCTGCAGCTCTAAGACCCAGAGAAGGATCATAAATAAAAACAATGCATTCAATTTGCTTTCTGATTCTCTGCTGAAAGTGCCATGTTAGTTCCAATTTTAGTCAAATGTAAAGCAGTGAAGTACATTTAGAGTACAGACACATTGATATAGAAGTGGAATAAGTCCCTGTCTGATCTGTTGTCCTGCAAATATAAATATTTTCTCTTTTGAGTCATTTACAGAATGTTTTCTGGCAACTGTACAGTGAAATGCAAATCTCCTGTCCCTGCTTCTCTGAGAATCGATTGCTGGGAGGATACCATACTGCAAATTCCCCTCTGGAGGATTCATTGACATCATAGGGAGTGCAGGCTGCTAACCAAGCACTCAGCTGAACGGTCAGATAGTCCAAACCTCCCTTTGGTGTCAAGGAGGATTCCATGAAGTTCAGGGCTGTATTTAGGATTTGGCTCTGCACAGGTAGAACCAAATTCTGCCTTATGTGGCAATTACTTTTTCAGAATCAAACACTCCCCCCCCCCAAAAAAAACCCAGAACTCTCTATTTACAGAAATACATCTTCTATGAAACACTCTGGTTTTGTAGGTTATAGATATAATTAAATAAACAGACACTTAGATTTTTAAAAAAATATTATTAATTTCAGGTTTGCTCACATTTAATTTTAGCTTCATATCTGTATCACATGGCTGGAGATTGGGAAGTAAATCTGCCTTTATATGGCAATGAGAAACTTTGTAAAGCAGTACTAATGAGGAAGAAAATGAACATTAATTAAACTTGTGGTTACAGGATAGGCTGAAGCTCTGGAGTCCTGAAGCAGCAGTTAGATGGGTTGCTTCATTACAGCCTAGAACAGGAGCTGTGATGGGAATGGGAATGAGGAGACAATTAAGTTGCTCACTGAGTGCTCATTTAATTAGCCACAGGAGGTAAAGCTCTAAAACTCGGGGTTTTCTGTAGATCCTAAGTATGCCAGGCAGTTTTGCTATCAAATGAGACTTTTTAAGAACGCCTTCAGAAATGTGAGTGGGGTTGGGGTGTTGAGGAGGTGAGGCCCACTCCAACACAGAGCTGTGCTGGGAGAGCTGCTGGGATGTCTGGCTGGTGGGGATGGGGCTGCAGGTCCCATGGGGAGGTGTGGCCTGATGTGGCCTTGTCCTGTAGAGCTAGGCAGGGAGGGAAGTGTCCCTGCCACCCTCGTGCTTATGGGTATCTGTAGATGCTCTGGTCCTTGAAAGCCTGGCAGGTCTTCAGGGGCACAGGAGCTCTATTGCTCCCCAAAGAGATTAGTGGAGCCCTAATCCCAGCCCTGTGTGTCGCTTTGAACTCATTTGTGGCTTATCAGTGTAATCTTTGTCTTAATTAGACAAGGCAGTCGCTCTCTGCCATCCTTATGAGTTTTTTTCCTGAGTGGCTTTCACTTCTAAATAACTGCCCTGCTAACCTTAGCAGAGGTTTTGATTCTTTGAACTGCAGTTTCCTTTTGATTAAGTGTCTTCTGCCTTTAATGCATATTAATGAGTGCTAAGCAGTGCCTGACTCGAGTAATTTGCTGCTGGGTTCTGGGAACCCTTGCGTGGAAGGCCTGGGGATGTCCTGCTTTGGGAAATAGTGGGATTTTATGGGCTCTTTGCTACAGCTCAGTGTGTTCCAAAGACAAATGCATTCTCGATTAATTTGTATTTTCATTAGTCACAGGACACAGTCACAGCTGCCATCGTTATTTTGCAATATTCTCATACTCACTTTAGTTTGAGCTTAGAAGCTCCAGAAGAGGAAGATGCAAAGACTTGATGGGACAAAGGCTGGGCTCTGCTCCTGGCTGTGTGACACAGCATGTGTGTGGCTGTGAGGGGACATCATGGGCTTGATCCTGAGCCCCGCATGAGCAGCACTGCCACGACGGGCAGCGGGCATTACAGACTGGGGCAGTGCTGGTAGCAGTTCCTTGTAAGCTCCTGGGAGCTGCTCTGCCCAGAACTTGAAGGGACTGAGAACTGAAAGGATAAATTCTGCTTGCACATCACCTGAAGTAAATGGAGGATAACCCAAAATTATTCTCAAGTCTTCTTAGTCTAGCCTAGCCAGTGTTGAAAGGAAGGCACAAATTTGCTCAAACAACACCTGGTGCCTGCAAGCAATCGCAGTTTCCTGGTGACTTTTTTTGAGATGTTCTGGGTTGTATCAGAACAAAATCATGAGGCAATTCATCCCGAGCTTTTCAAATTCAAAGCACTTGGCACAGAACATAAGTCAGCCTTTTGAATTATCCTACAAGACTGTTGTTATGGTGGTTAAGGAGTAGAGAAATGAACGTAAAGAGGTTAAACCTCTCACTTGAACTGGCAAAGAAGTGCGTGGTGGAGAAATGCAGGAGTGCCACATAAATGGCTCTTGTATAACTGGGTATTTCTTAGGCAGATGGCTTGAACTTTGGATTGCTGCGGGAACTCTGCCTTGCAGTCTCAATGAATTTTCTTCCTAAACTCAAAAGCCATATTTTCTTATTTAATTCAACTTAAGACCCAAGAATGAATTGGCTAATTGAAAAACTGTGTAGAAAATATATAGAAAAATATATAATTCTTTTACGATCCAAATACACACAGTTATAAAAGTTGTTCTTCTAAAACCAGCAGTAGATCAGATCTGACAGAAGTTGTTTCCCTGGCAATTTCCTCAGAAGGTCTGAACTCCTCCAAGCTCTCATTCACATCCCTCTGCACATCCTGCAGGTATGGACTGCATTTTGAACAATGCACAAACAATTAAGAATCTGCATTAGCTGCTAAGGTTTAATAATGGGTTTAAAAAGTCCAGAAATATATATATAAACGTGTTTGCAGCAATGCATCTTGCTAAAAGCAAAATCCCTTTCTTTCATTGGCTGTCCGTGTGTCTCTCCTAGGCACGCGTCTGGCACGTGCCATATGCTGTATGCTGTGCAGCTGAGCGTGCGAATACCTGTTCCTTCTCCATCTTCAGTTGTGTATTTCTCATTAAAAGGCTTTAGCACTGCTGGATCTAATATCCAATACCAGAAGAAATGTGCGTATATATACAAGTACAGTAAATATTAAAAGGAGAATTAGAGATAATTCAGTTCTGAAATTGTCATGTATTCCTTAAACACTCCAGAATATCAGTGGCTGTCTCTCTGGGTTGAGCACTTGCTTGTTTTAGCTGCTGAGCCTGTCTCACCTTTTTGTGCCTGATGTAGAATCTAAATTAAATAAGAAGAAACAGGACAGGATTTCAAATTCAGTTTCCTCTCTATACAGGCAGGATGGCATCGGTTTAACTTGCTTCGATATAATTTTGCTTCTTTAATCCTTCCTCTTCAATCTGTTTCTGTACACATTACATACGTGAAATCTGGGACTGGAAATCTTGCCTAATGTGAGTTAAGACATGACAGATGAACCTGACATTTTTCCAAGGAGTGAACTGAAGACCAGACTGTATTTATAGCAGTAGAAATGCAGTTTGCTGCTTGTAGAAGGAAAAATATGGGTTGTATGAGAACTTTGCTGCCGGGATATGGTAAGGGTGTTTTAGTTGATGCTTGTTTCAAGTGAGGGTATTGAGTTTG
Organism: Perdix hodgsoniae; assembly: GCA_035772895.1. Lineage (NCBI taxonomy): Eukaryota > Metazoa > Chordata > Aves > Galliformes > Phasianidae > Perdix > Perdix hodgsoniae. Next base: position 4,433,890 of record JAPSGF010000035.1, on the reverse strand, counting down.
AGGCAGTCAAACTGCTTCTCCTGGAAGCCTCAAGCTTCTCCCAGCAGGGTTGGGGGTCCCAGAGCACAAGTCCTGAGAACTGTTATCACATCCAGAAGTTCCCAGTCCAGTCCTGTGAGTCGGGTGTCCTCAGTGGGCAGGGTGGAAAGGAGTGCGATGAGGAGGGAGGTTCTTCTGAAGGTCATTTTGGCTTTCTCTCTAAAACAGTTTAAAGTTATTCCATGTTAACAGTAAGACTTTCAATTTACATGGTAACTTTTTGCCACCTGAAGTTCTCAAAAACAGATTTGTAAATACATGCAGAAAAATGGACTCGAGCCAACCAGCTCTGCAGCTGCTGCCCAAAGTATCCTCTGTCCTTGGGCAGGGCTGCATGTGGGAGACATGTGTGGGACACCCCGGTGCCCAGTTCTTCCACCTGCATGAAAACAATGGAAATACCTCTTAAAAGTGTTCAGTCTCTGTGGTGGTTTCCCTGCTGTGCTCAGTGCCGAGGATCATTTGGATGATGTTCCTCTGAGATGCTCTGTAGCAGTGCAGATGTCTCAGCTTTCCATACCAGTGCAGCCATTCCAGGCTGAATAAGTTTTTCTCTCTTAGCAGAAGTGCTGCTGGCACCTTTCTTAAAATGAGCTATGGCTAATTCTTGAAAGAGTTCTTTTATTCCTTCTTTTGTCAGTGCAACCCTTTGTGTCAAGGGGAAAATAATCTCTGCGCTTATTTTCCTGCATGTAAGCTGTAGCACTTCTGTTCTGCTTCTGAACAGAAAGGCTGACTACAGTTTTTGGCTGTGGAGCTGCCCGTCAGGACCAGCTTACAGCACTGACCTGATCCTCTGTTAGCAGATAGCCAAGGTCATATTAACTTGCATTGTAGCTGGTTTCTAATTGAGATGGTATTTCCCAGACAGGTTCTCAGACCTGTGCTTTGCTCATCTGGTTTAAGGAGAAATCCCTTTGGTTCGGGGTTTTACCTTTTGTCCTTTCTTGTCAAGTTGGGGAAATGGAACTTCATTTTGCTCTAATAAAGAATTCACCTGGCTTCCTCTCTGCATCCAAATTGCTCTCTAGAGGACACTAATGTGTGCTTACGCATACTGTAACTATTTACTCACGGTGTCAGCTGTGTGTGCAGTAACACAAAATGTTCGATCTCTGCCCTGTTCCTCCAGGCTGGCATGATTCGCACGGACAAGGACGAGTTCTTCATTGAACCTCTGGAGAAGGGGACTCGTGAGGAGGAGGAGGAAGGAGGCAGAACACACGTGGTCTATCGCAGAGCAGCTGCCAAGCAGCAGCTTCCAATTGAGGATGCAGACACCCTGTACAAAGGTAAGGCAGAAATGTTAATACTGGCTGACATATAAAGTGTAACTAAAGGCACGTGCCAATGTGGCTTGCTGACTGTTTTTGCTATCCTCAAAGTGGTGTTCTTCCTCTGTAGGTAAAAAGGTAGGAAAGGAGTTCAGAAATTTATCTGGGATAAGCAAGCTCTGTAGCAGCCAAAACTACCTCCAGGATGATGGAGCTTTGTATGCTTTAAGGAGCTTTCTTGGCTCTAGGCACAGCATGAAGTCATTGTGCCAGCTTAGTCCCTGTGGCAGAGCAGAAGAAGGGGATGGTGAACAGAGCAGCACTGTACAAGTGTCCCATCTGCTCACACAGGTAGCAGTGCTATCTTTGCAAAGGCTGTGTTGCAAGGCTGCAGCAGGGACCCCAGTGCTGACATGATACATGGCCTTCTTGTGGTCAGTATCTTCACTGAGACCTCATTTAAGGTTTGGCAGTGGATGCAAGGGGGTTTTGTTGGAGATTCCTGTGTACCTGAGGCTTTCTGAAGGTAAGCAGTTTTTTTTTCTTTTTTTTCCCCAATTTATTTCTGTGCCTTCTGCTCAAAATCTAAGCAGACCCTTATTCTACATAGCTTAAGACCTTGCTACCCTGCCATTTTGTTGTGCTTTCCATCGTGTTAAAAGCAGAATCTAAGCATAAACAGCCTTTCTGTACAGTATTTTCTATTTCTTTTTGGTTATAGTTCCTTTTTTGGTGAATAAATAATCCACCACCATAAACCATCCACCTCGTAAGTGGATGTTATGACAACTGGCTTTAACACTGACATTAACTGGGTTGTTTGACAGGAAAGAAAAAACTATCTGTATTTTTGTTCCAAATGTGTGTACCAAGCAGCAGAGTTATTTGCTGCTGCACCCTGAAATTATCCTATTGCAATATGTTTTAGGTATAATACAAAACATTAGGCTTTCCTCTGTAGTAATATCCTGGGTGATCCCTTTCTCTCTTGAATACATTTTCAAAAGATAGATGTTGTAACATGCTATAAGAACTCTGCATTGCTCTTGCATGTATTAATCTCCCCAAACCCCATGGAAGAACAGTCGTGGAGATTAGGCAGTGAAATTGGAGTTGTAGAATTGTGTTGGAGGGGACTCTTAAAGGCCAACTGCCCTGCAGCAAACAGGGGCATCTGTGTTAGGGCCAATAGTGTAAACTTCTCAACATCCAAGTTAATCTGGAGGGAAAAAAAAAAAGGAAGCAAACAATTGTAGCCATCTGACTTTTTTCCAGCAGAAATGACCAGAATGAATGTTGTGACCCAAGCAGCGCCGTGTTGGGTTCTTCTGATTGCCTGGGTGCTCATTTTGGAGCAGAGCTGGGGGTGGCAGGCCTGAGAACCATAATCATATGGTGGAAATTGCTCTGTTGGTAGGTGTTTATAAAATTATTGCAGTGTTGGAAAATATCAGCCAGTCACAATATTTCCTCTTAAACAAAAGACTCGATGTTGTTCACACCTTATGGCAGTATTTTTGTTTTTGGATGGTAAATATTCCTCAGGAGTAGGAGTCTGGTACACAGCGAAGTGTAAATTGCGGATCAGCTTCAGTTATTGGCATGCAAGAGGAAGGATCTTCTGACAGCCGTGTCTGAAAGCCTCTGCAGATCACAGCTTCTGGTGGGGCTGCACACGGACTGCCAGGTGTGACCGACAGCAAAGCTGTGCTGCAGGGTGGTGTGTGATGCTGGCAGCCTTCTGCTGCTGGGCCTCCTCGGGGCCTCACCGTGCTGTGTGCCTGCACAGACCGGAGTTTGTAAGCTCTGGTGCAAAGGCACAAAATAATAATAGCTGTCAGCCAGCACTGTGGAATTACAAAGCAAAGATGCGGCTGAACTCCCACAGGCAAAGCTGAGCTGTAGCACTGACCATGTCTGGAACAGCAGGTGTCTGTGCTAGGTAGGAACTGTTGTGATTTCTCTTATTTTACATTTTAGAATAAGGAAACAAATGCAAAGAGTAATAATCTTCCCTCCACCTGTCCTCTCTTGATTTGTAAAATTGATAAAGATTAGTTTTTCTGTTTGGAAAAATAAAATTCAGCCACAAATTACTGCACTTTTTTTGCCCCCATGGGATTCTCTCTGCCTTTAACAAAACAAGAAAATGAACAGCTACTCTGAAACGGATCTTCTCCTGTACTCTTATTAAACCTGACTTTTCACTCCTAACTTGCTATGGGCAATAGTCTTAGAAAGGACATGTTTTTCAGGGGAAAAAAATGTATTTTTATTTTCTAGTTTGTCTTTCTGCAGAATGCATCTAGTTTTGTTGAATGAGTGTCAGAATACTTTGTGTGTGGTATTGGTAAGTACATGTCTCCATAACACTCAGGATGAATCAATGGGCTTCTTCAAGAAATCACTTTCAGCATGCTCCTTCTATTTAATAAAGAAATAGTAAATAAATAAAAGATGAAAAAAAAATAAAAGAACATTAACCCATTTAGCCAAGAGCTCTCCTCCTCTTCCATCATCCCTGGAGACACTGACATAGTTGCCAAGTCACATAAATTTACATGTGATGAATTGTAATGGTTGGACTATTTTTAAAGTTCAGCCTCCAGGAATCATATAAATATGGGATGAGTTTTTTTTTTTCACCAGTGGAGCTTCTGTCTCTTAACTGTTGATAAAAACTTGGTTTTCTATGTAAATATTTTAAAATGAAGAACATCACACTATATAATATTCCATAATTTTGAAGGTAGCATCTTTCAAAATCCCATGTTTTGGGAGAGAGTTCAAAGTTACGATTTCTGAGTGTTTGGGTTTAGAAAGGTAGATATGAGCTTCTTGTAAATGTTTCAGTCTTTCCCACTCTTTGTTCCAGAAATGGGAAAAGCTGTTCTCACTCCAGTGAGAAGGAAATGAAGGAACTGAAAGCCCTGTGGACTTGGAGCTGGGTGGGTCAGTCTGATATGGGGTGTACCTGTCGTCTTGTGGCAGAGCTGGAGTCTGATTTCAGACAACGTGGGATTTGTTTTTGTGTTTATGTAAATCATCATCAGAACATTGGGAGACCAATTACCCCTTGCTTCGGCAGCCTGAATCACTGCATTCTGACTGGTGCAGGACTATGTGGTCTTAGTGAGAATCGCAACAAAAAGAGAACAGCATTTCTACCTGTTTTGCCTCTGTAAACAATACAATTTGTGAATGTATTGGAGAAAGCCAACCCTTGTATTTTAGGCAACTAAAACTATGGAGTTATACTATAAAAGCCCATGTGAGCTCACTACAGCTGTCTCAGTTGGGCTAATTCTTCTGGAAAGACATACATCGATGTATGGCAGGTATGGTAGAAATAAACCTGATTTTTTCTAGCAACTATGTTTTTACTGTTTGCATGCATCTAATAGGTTATTTACCTCTAGATAAAAATAGTCAGCATGCTGAAAATATCTTAGCATTTCCAGTTGAATTCCTTCTTAAATAGGTGAGAAATGTTGCTTGACAGCAGTAAGGTTACCTACATAACAGAATTAAAATTAAACAGGCAAACTTGAGGATTGTTTTCATTTCTTGAAGCTGCAGTTTTTTAACTTGAAATGTTCTTTAGGTGTTAAGTGAAGAGAGACAGAATCAATGGTTATGATGAGGTCTCAATTTTTTTTCTGTCTCTAAAGATGATCTGAGTGTCAGCCCTCTAAACCCTGTCCCCAGCTAAATCACTTTTTATGTTGATCAACTGAGAGGCAATGATTATATGAAAACTTCCTTAAGGTTTGCATTCTTCCTCAAAATCATTTTTTAAATACATCATTTTGAGTTTTATTGTATGGCTTGACTGCTGAGAGACAGGAACTCTCTTCAGCTGACAGTTTTATTTACTGTGTAGATGAAGGATGACCTTAGCAAAGAGCAGTTTATTACTAAAGAAGACAACAAGGTAACTCTGTAGATGTTCTTGAGGCAGGGAGATTGTTCTTTCTTCACCCTTGGAAGGGTGAAGCCCAACCTGACAGAAGTCCCATCAAGAATGTACTCCAGGCTGACTCTGTACTCTGGGCAGACTTGGACATCTCCTGGTAGATCATAGCTTCTTCCATCCCAGCGCTTGGGTTTGCCTGAGGTCAGATCTTCAGGGAGGTAGGACTTGGTGCTGAAAGATGTGATCGTTTCATATGACCCTGTGGAGCACTTCCTTAGGCAGAAATGTCTTGCTTTTCTCTAAATGTCAACCGCTGTTTCCTACTTTAAGTTCAGGGTGGCTAACACCCCTCCAGATGTAAGTGTGTGCCAGTCAGGTAAAAGGAAAGAAATAAGGTAGTGCTTTTCTTCAACAGAAGTGACCGTCTCCTTTCTGAGCCTGTGTTTGTACATTCTTAGAGCAGAGCTTCTCCTCAGCCATATTACTGACGCCTCCTGCCTCTCCATGGCCGAGAAGGGCCAAATAAAGCCTTTCTTCTTTCTCACACTGATGGGACACTGGGGAGTCCAGAGGGCTTGAGGGCCAGTCCAGCAGGAGAGAAACCTCTTGTCAGTGGAAGCTGGAATTACAGTAGAAGCTGTTTGAGGGGTGGGGGAGGGAAGATAAAGTTAAAAAGAAAACCAAAAACCAAAAAAAAACAACACGGTAAAGTTGTAACAGCTCAGTTGCCAGAGCTTTGCAGGTTTTAAAGATGATCTTTCAGATGAGGGACTGCTCCATCATAGTCCATCAAACTGCCAATGTCATTGATTTACTAATGTATTTAAATTACTCTTTAGAAACCAACATGAGTCTGTTGCACATTTCTGCTGGGCTGCCTGCAGCAGCACTCAGACCGGCTGTGGGCTGGCTGGGTGCCACTCTAATTTACAGAAACTTTTCTGGTTACCTTTGCAGAGGAACTGTTCCTTCAGCATACCAAAGTTTCTCCAAATTCAATCGATATTTCCTCTCAGAGTGTACTGCTGATTAATTGCTGTTCCTTATTTTGTAGTCAGTAAGGCACTGATGACAGTATTTTTTTTTCTTTCCTACATCATCTGTGCATGATAAATACATCTGTCTCTCTCCTGCCTTGGGTTTTCTCTGAATTGCACATTGCAGATTCATGGGGCTTTTCTGGGAAGAGAAAGATCAAGAATTTAGTTGTGTTTCAGGCCTTGAATAAGTAGTGAGGTTATGCACTTATGAAAAAGCAAGTCCCCAGAGGGCTCTCAGGCCATTGGATGTCACCCTTCCCAACTACAGATGTGGCTGATGAAGCAGTTTTTTGCTAGGACAGGCAAATAAGGCACTAATCTGAAACTCTTGGGTAAATCTGAAGATTCATTTTTCATAAATGTGCAGTAAATCATCTGGGATGATTACTTGAATGCTAATGAGCAATACATTTTTCCATGCGTGGCATGTACTAGAGGGAATAGACTTTCTTTCCCAGAGTTAATAGAAGTTTCTACCATAGATCCATAGATTACCCCATAGTGGATTGGCACTGTACCCATCCTGTCATCCCAACCTGTTCTATGCAGCTGTTTTTTGACTGGGAATGAACGTGTAATGAGATCATTGAACAGAATGCTTTTAAGACAGATTTATTTATTTTCTGAACACTATTTGAATCCTTCTCAGAGAAGAGTGATTTTGGTTGTTTAGGGGCAGAAGGGAAGTGTTTGTGTAATGGGAGATGCATGGTGATATTGCATGCGTATCAGGGCTGCCATAAAACTGTTGGCTACTTTTACAGTGGACTTTTTTAAAATTTTTGAGTGCTTTGTAAATTGTGTTGTGGCTTCAAATGGTCTTTGCTGTCAATTAAAACAACCCCCCAACACTTACTTTTCAGCATGCTAAAAATCACTTTCCAAACGTTGCCCGTGCTTTGTCATCAAATGCTGTGGTTGCTGCAGCACTGTTTACTTTCAGTGGGTACAGAATCCTGTTGTGCACAGATGAAAGTGGTGGGGCAGCACGGCCACGTGCAGAGCATGGAGCTGCTCAGGGATGCTGCATGCGAGGGGGGATGCAGAGGAGCTGGAGCAGAGCGTTGCCATGTGTCCAAGTGTGGAGCCCCCAGTACAAGAAAGACAGGGAGCTGTTGGAGAGGGTCCAGAGGAGGGCCATGAAGATGATCAGGGGACTGGAGCACCTCCCCTGTGAAGACAGGCTGAGGGAGCTGGGCTTGTTCAGCCTGGAGAAAAGAAAGCTTCGGGGTGACCTCATTGCAGCATTTCAGTACCTAAAGGGAGCCCACAGAGGGGAGGGGAATCAGCTCTTTGAAAGGGTTGATAACTGCAGGACGAGGGGAAATGGTTTTAAGCTGAGGGAGCGGAGATTGAGGTTGGATGTCAGGGGGAAATTCTTTACAGAGAGAGTGGTGAGGTGCTGGAACAGCTGCCCAGAGAGGCTGTGGATGCCCCGTCCCTGGAGGTGTTCAAGGCCAGACTGGATGGGGCCCTGGGCAGCCTGGTCTAGCATTAAATGGGGAGGTTGGTGGCCCTGCATGTGGCAGGGGGTTGGAGATTCGTGATCCTTGAGGTCCCTTCCAACCCTGGCCCTTCTGTAGTTCTGTGATTCTGTGCTGGCTCCACTGTGGTTTCCTGGCCCCTCTTCAGTGCACTCAACAAAACCACAGTCATTCCTTTAATAAATGGTTTCTAAACATGGAGTACAGGAACATAATGATACTATATTAAGGACTTCCAATTTCTAAATTCATCCCTCCCCATCCTCATTAGGCAGCTGGAGATGCATGCAGACTTCGAGGAAGCATTTACGTGCATGCTTAGCTACAAGCAGGTACTGAAGTCAGACTGACTCAGCAGCATTTGTATACTTACATCCCTTAGGCCAAATGTTTTCTGGTTGGAGATGGGTTCATCCTTTTCTGATAAAACTTGTTGCTGATGCTTTCTACTTCTGATCAATGATGCATGAATTAAATGTGATCAACTTGACTGTTTGTACTTATTGAAATATCAGTGATTGACTTGTATTGTTTTTCAGTTAAACAAATAATATTCAGTTCATTCTCAACTGACGAGTTCATTTTAGCTTCTCTGCTATATTGAAACAACATGAGAAGGCTCTGGGTGACTGCTGTAAACAGCTTACAGCTGGAGCTGAATATTACCAAATGTACTGAGTGTTGCTAAATATAAGGAAATGATAATAAAGCTGATATTGGTCCATAAACCAAGAGCTGTTATACAAATGGTTCTAACAGATATTTGTGATAAGCTGTTGAAAACATGGGGAAAATGCTTTTCTTTTTATTATACTTTTCTAGTTTTCTATTAATTATTAATTAATTCAGCACAAGGGGTGTGTGAAACTAAGCTTGACTAATCACTTGTTTATATTTATTCTTAGTCAAATCTCACTTGTTTTTAGATACATTTATAGAGACAAAACAACAACAGATTTCATGACTGTTCCATTTATTCTACCTTTTTACACCCATTGATCTCCCAGGACTTAATGACTTTATCTTCACCACCTCATGGGAGGAAGGAGAGAACAAAACATTGTCCTTTTGGACGAGGGTAACATCAACCTTGTTTGTACTGAAAGCCTATATTGTCCTTTGCTGGTAATGGTCCCACTGTCAGACCGGAGTTCATGGCAGCAGCAGTTCGTAAGTCAAACCTCGCCTTCCCACGCGAGTGCTGATGTGTGTGAGTGCGTGCAGCCGCCTGCAGGCGTGCGTGGAGCTTTTGCTTATGGAAATGTATGTGCACACCCACACACTTCTGCAGTTTCGCATGGACTGTGAGTTTTTCCACAAAGTGTCATCGTGCTGGGGATTGTTTATTTACCAGCTACGTTCGTGTTGTCCAACCTGCTGAGGAAGACAGAGCGTGGCAATAATCCAGCAGGTTCTGATGTCTCTGCCAGGCACGAAGGGGGAAACTTGTTCACAGAAAGACCTTAATATTCTGTTCTGACAACTGAATGCGTTCTGCAGGCTGTATCTCTGCTTAGGAAATGGATTCTGAACTGAGAATTCAGAAACATGGGTAGCGTGTACTGCTTGGTGTTTTGTATGATGGGATTATTCAAACTCTGTGTTTAATAACAATATGCAAAATAGCATCTGGTGTGCGTCACTGAAGTCAGCTCGAGTAGAAAAAGCTGATAAACATTTGCTGTAGACTGAAAGCGGCATAAATCTTGTCTGCTGTCCATGATAATGATGATAAAGTGGTTTGATCAGGCAAAAAGCTCCAGGCATCATCAAATGAAAGCAATGGGCAAGCCCAGAGTTGTGAGGGAGATGGATATCCTTCAAACATTGAAATTTCTGTCATCTCTTGCAACAGAAGAGCCACAAGCGAGGCCTTATGAAGTGGTCCAAGGATTAAAAAAGTATTCCAGCTGGTTCTGACTGCTTTCAGCCATGTGAGCTCTGCTGCTTGATGGCTGGCAGCTGAAGGGGTGCTGGGTGCTGCTGGCATCTCACTGCTTGCAGAGGTGGAAGGGATGCTGTGTTCACAGCACTGCTAGACCCAATGGGAGAAAGGGGGCGACCGTTGTGGCCTTCTCTGCAGTGACTAAATTACATGATGGTCACTGTACTCTAAATGTGTTCCTATAAGCAAATGCTTTCTTGCTTCTAAGCTCACTACCGGTTAAAGGCAGAGCATTTCAGTGTGTCAAAGCTGCAGAGGCCAGAGATGCACCTGTGATGATCCAGCAGTCAATGTGGGGTGGGTGCCCACTGTCCAGATCTGTGCTGATAGCCGGAGCTGGTGTTGGGTAACAACTTTGTGCAGCCATTTCCTAATTTTTGTTTATTTATTTGTGTCTTTTGTTTTGAATTCCATGAGCAGTGCCTGGGGCTGCTTGGGCTTTTTAAGTAAAAATAACTTTCACTTGAAGAATAAACACCAGGAGTGCTAACTTTCATTTTGGCTTGTGCAAGTCTCCTTTCCCCAGTGTTTTCCTGCAATTACAAAAAGCAAAAGGATCTCAGCTCAGGAAGAAGCTGGTGAAGCTTCAGATTCAAAACTTTTGAACTGTGTGCTCTGGCACCGTAGTAAACTTATTTCTTGTTGAAAACGTGTGCTTTTCTATCAAGCACAGAAACACAATTTTGAAACAATGGAACGAGTTGAAGGCAGAAAAAACAATGCAAATTGTGAACTCAGACTAATCCCTCTGATTGCTGCGGGGTGACCTCATTGCAGCATTTCAGTACCTAAAGGGAGCCCACAGAGGGGAGGGGAATCAACTCTTTGAAAGGGTTGATAACTGCAGGACGAGGGGAAATGGTTTTAAGTTGAGGGAGGAGAGACTGAGGTTGGATGTCAGGGGGAAATTCTTTACAGAGAGAGTGGTGAGGTGCTGGAACAGCTGCCCAGAGAGGCTGTGGATGCCCCGTCCCTGGAGGTGTTCAAGGCCAGACTGGATGGGGCCCTGGGCAGCCTGGTCTAGCATTAAATGGGGAGGTTGGTGGCCCTGCATGTGGCAGGGGGTTGGAGATTTGTGATCCTTGAGGTCCCTTCCAACCCTGGCCCTTCTGTAGTTCTGTGATTCTGTGCTGGCTCCACTGTGGTTTCCTGGCCCCTCTTCAATGCACTCAACAAAACCACAGTCATTCCTTTAATAAATGGTTTCTAAACATGGAGTACAGGAACATAATGATACTATATTAAGGACTTCCAATTTCTAAATTCATCCCTCCCCATCCTCATTAGGCAGCTGGAGATGCATGCAGACTTCGAGGAAGCATTTACGTGCATGCTTAGCTACAAGCAGGTACTGAAGTCAGACTGACTCAGCAGCATTTGTATACTTACATCCCTTAGGCCAAATGTTTTCTGGTTGGAGATGGGTTCATCCTTTTCTGATAAAACTTGTTGCTGATGCTTTCTACTTCTGATCAATGATGCATGAATTAAATGTGATCAACTTGACTGTTTGTACTTATTGAAATATCAGTGATTGACTTGTATTGTTTTTCAGTTAAACAAATAATATTCAGTTCATTCTCAACTGACGAGTTCATTTTAGCTTCTCTGCTATATTGAAACAACATGAGAAGGCTCTGGGTGACTGCTGTAAACAGCTTACAGCTGGAGCTGAATATTACCAAATGTACTGAGTGTTGCTAAATATAAGGAAATGATAATAAAGCTGATATTGGTCCATAAACCAAGAGCTGTTATACAAATGGTTCTAACAGATATTTGTGATAAGCTGTTGAAAACATGGGGAAAATGCTTTTCTTTTTATTATACTTTTCTAGTTTTCTATTAATTATTAATTAATTCAGCACAAGGGGTGTGTGAAACTAAGCTTGACTAATCACTTGTTTATATTTATTCTTAGTCAAATCTCACTTGTTTTTAGATACATTTATAGAGACAAAACAACAACAGATTTCATGACTGTTCCATTTATTCTACCTTTTTACACCCATTGATCTCCCAGGACTTAATGACTTTATCTTCACCACCTCATGGGAGGAAGGAGAGAACAAAACATTGTCCTTTTGGACGAGGGTAACATCAACCTTGTTTGTACTGAAAGCCTATATTGTCCTTTGCTGGTAATGGTCCCACTGTCAGACCGGAGTTCATGGCAGCAGCAGTTCGTAAGTCAAACCTCGCCTTCCCACGCGAGTGCTGATGTGTGTGAGTGCGTGCAGCCGCCTGCAGGCGTGCGTGGAGCTTTTGCTTATGGAAATGTATGTGCACACCCACACACTTCTGCAGTTTCGCATGGACTGTGAGTTTTTCCACAAAGTGTCATCGTGCTGGGGATTGTTTATTTACCAGCTACGTTCGTGTTGTCCAACCTGCTGAGGAAGACAGAGCGTGGCAATAATCCAGCAGGTTCTGATGTCTCTGCCAGGCACGAAGGGGGAAACTTGTTCACAGAAAGACCTTAATATTCTGTTCTGACAACTGAATGCGTTCTGCAGGCTGTATCTCTGCTTAGGAAATGGATTCTGAACTGAGAATTCAGAAACATGGGTAGCGTGTACTGCTTGGTGTTTTGTATGATGGGATTATTCAAACTCTGTGTTTAATAACAATATGCAAAATAGCATCTGGTGTGCGTCACTGAAGTCAGCTCGAGTAGAAAAAGCTGATAAACATTTGCTGTAGACTGAAAGCGGCATAAATCTTGTCTGCTGTCCATGATAATGATGATAAAGTGGTTTGATCAGGCAAAAAGCTCCAGGCATCATCAAATGAAAGCAATGGGCAAGCCCAGAGTTGTGAGGGAGATGGATATCCTTCAAACATTGAAATTTCTGTCATCTCTTGCAACAGAAGAGCCACAAGCGAGGCCTTATGAAGTGGTCCAAGGATTAAAAAAGTATTCCAGCTGGTTCTGACTGCTTTCAGCCATGTGAGCTCTGCTGCTTGATGGCTGGCAGCTGAAGGGGTGCTGGGTGCTGCTGGCATCTCACTGCTTGCAGAGGTGGAAGGGATGCTGTGTTCACAGCACTGCTAGACCCAATGGGAGAAAGGGGGCGACCGTTGTGGCCTTCTCTGCAGTGACTAAATTACATGATGGTCACTGTACTCTAAATGTGTTCCTATAAGCAAATGCTTTCTTGCTTCTAAGCTCACTACCGGTTAAAGGCAGAGCATTTCAGTGTGTCAAAGCTGCAGAGGCCAGAGATGCACCTGTGATGATCCAGCAGTCAATGTGGGGTGGGTGCCCACTGTCCAGATCTGTGCTGATAGCCGGAGCTGGTGTTGGGTAACAACTTTGTCCAGCCATTTCCTAATTTTTGTTTATTTATTTGTGTCTTTTGTTTTGAATTCCATGAGCAGTGCCTGGGGCTGCTTGGGCTTTTTAAGTAAAAATAACTTTCACTTGAAGAATAAACACCAGGAGTGCTAACTTTCATTTTGGCTTGTGCAAGTCTCCTTTCCCCAGTGTTTTCCTGCAATTACAAAAAGCAAAAGGATCTCAGCTCAGGAAGAAGCTGGTGAAGCTTCAGATTCAAAACTTTTGAACTGTGTGCTCTGGCACCGTAGTAAACTTATTTCTTGTTGAAAACGTGTGCTTTTCTATCAAGCACAGAAACACAATTTTGAAACAATGGAACGAGTTGAAGGCAGAAAAAACAATGCAAATTGTGAACTCAGACTAATCCCTCTGATTGCTGCGGGGTGACCTCATTGCAGCATTTCAGTACCTAAAGGGAGCCCACAGAGGGGAGGGGAATCAACTCTTTGAAAGGGTTGATAACTGCAGGACGAGGGGAAATGGTTTTAAGTTGAGGGAGAGAAGATTGAGGTTGGATGTCAGGGGGAAATTCTTTACAGAGAGAGTGGTGAGGTGCTGGAACAGCTGCCCAGAGAGGCTGTGGATGCCCCGTCCCTGGAGGTGTTCAAGGCCAGACTGGATGGGGCCCTGGGCAGCCTGGTCTAGCATTAAATGGGGAGGTTGGTGGCCCTGCATGGGGCAGGGGGTTGGAGATTCGTGATCCTTGAGGTCCCTTCCAACCCTGGCCATTCTGTGATTCTGTGAAATGACCGCATTACAAAGAACCTATAATTATTTTTCGAAGTATTTGCTCCCCAACAGGGCGCGTGGTATGAAGTCCCATGTGAAAATTTGCAGGTAGTAATATGAATTTTGTTGTCTTGGGGGTTGTGTCCCTTGCATTTCAAGGGGCTCTTGCTAAAAAGGACGCAGCTGGAGGCTATGTGATGGGCAGGCAACTGAACTGTTTTGTTGCTTACATTGGAGGCTGTGGGGATCCTGCCCTCCACTGGCTGTGTGTCTCCAGAGACCCCCATCCCACATGAAGGGTATGAAGTCTCTGCTCTTGGATCTGCAGTCCTTGTTAGTGGGATAAAAACTGTGCTCTATTTTTCCTACAGGTTCTTTGATTAAAAGCCTAGTTTGCATCTTTGCTTTTCCTTTTATCTGTGAGTTTTTGTGCAGTCACTTGTTCCAGCTCTGTGTGCGCACAGACCATCTGGCATGGATTGCCTGCCCAGCAATGTGCCGTGCTTTCAAGGGGAAGAATTATTAATCACAATCTGGAGGGTGAGGGGTTAGGGATGGGTTTCATCTCAGCCCCGGGGCTGGTAGTTCTGCAGGTAGAAGATTTCTCAGCAAACCTCTGTGGTGCTGTGGGCTGGCTGTGCAAGGAAAGGAGGGCAGTGGTGCAGGAGGACCCAGCAGTGGGAGGAGGTGTGAGCAGAGGCCCCTGGAGCTCATCCTCATCCCCTGCAGTGCTTCCTGCTTGCAGAGCCTGGTGGGATGTGGGCCACTTGCCCCAGCACTGCTGGGCTTAAGGCAGTTGTCCTTGGAACACGATGCATTTCCCTGGGCTCTGCTCCATAGGGCAGTGTTTGCCCAGTTCAGGTTGTCAAATTTTAAAAGAACTTTTTTTTTGTTTGTTTTTTTTTTTTTTGAAACTGTAATACTTTAACATTTCTTCAATAATCATAGCTTTGTGAAAATTGAGGTGATTATTTAAAGAATATTTTAGGAAGGACTCTTTTATCTCAAGTATGAGTCACACGTGAGACTTGCTCAGTCCTAAAAGTAACCTGAAAAAAAAGAAGCCTCATAATAGCTTCTCTTTACTGCTGCTTTTAACTTTACAACACCAGATATCCGTGCACTTTGTGTCCATGTCTGTTTTTCTGTCAAGAGGTTTCTCCGTGTTGTACCAGAAGGGGACACCACTGTTGGAGGTGCTTACGGTGCCTGCTGTGTCAGTGTGAGACTCAGAGAAATGTGGTTTGCCCTGGAGCAGCTCCTCTGGGGCACACATCCCAGTACCTCTCCAATATCCCCTACACAGGGAAATCAGGAGAGAGAGAAGGTTCACGTGGTGATGTAGATTTTATTAATTTCAAAAGAAATATGAATTACCTTCCATTATCTCATGATCTTGTTTCCTCTGCCTGGTTTCTCTTCCCTCTCCTTTTATCTCCTGAAGAATCTCAATGAGGGTGTGCTTTAAAGTGCCATGGGGCTTTGAACAGGTCTTTGCATGTGGCAAGCGGTGACATTTTGGAAACATCCTTCTCTCGTAGGTCAGCACATCCAAGTCGCTTCACATGGCAGCATCTGATGTACCTGGTAGCAGCAGTGGCTGAATAGTGACCTGAGAAATTGCCCTTGACTTGCTATTAATATGGATGAAGTTAATAGGTGCTCAGAACTGCTGTGCTTTGTGTTGCTGAGTGGGCAGCAATCCTGGTTGTCTAATCAAACGTTACTATATTATGACATCTCAGAATCCATTCATCCTCTTGGCTTTCTTTCCAGGGCTCTCATTTTACAGAGGAATGCTGCTGTTACAGCAGTGAATGTGTTGCAGTTGTTTGGCTGTGCAGTGGGGCAGCAGTTTGGTCCCCATCTCATAGCAGTCGCAGTCCTCTTGTGGCCATGCATTCTGTATCTGCCTCCTGCTGGGCTCTGCTGATGCACTCTGCCTGAGGATGGCTGTGCCAAACCTCTCCTATCTTGAATATGTTTGTTAGGTGGATTTAAAAAAAAAAAAGAAAAAAAAAGTTAGTTTTTTTTTAAACACATTAAAAATTCAATTGAATGAAGATTAAGGAATCAGTTCTTTCAGGGATGTGAGTTTAAAATGCCTCATTACTGAAGGCCATAGGTTAAATCTGGGTTTGAATCCTTGCTCACAGGCTGGCTGGCCATTCTTCCTGCTAGTTCACCTAGCCATTTCCCAATCCTTGCTGAGGAGGTGCTGATAAAGAGCAGGCTGAAAATCATTTATTTTAACTTTATATTCTTCTTGCAAGCTGAAGTGTTTTGCTTTGTTTTTCTTTAAGCATAATGTCTGGAGACTCGTTAAGCTCTGAGATGGTTAGAAAAGGGCAGCCCAAAGGCTTTCAGGTAGTGAATGACACAGGCAGCCCTGAAACACTCCAGTGTAAAGTGCAACAGAAGGGGAAAATCTGTTTGTTTGTTTGTTTCAGACACTGTAAAGTGAATAATTTCTAGATTTCCAGGTATCTTTCCTGGATATCACAATTACATGTGTGCAGAGAGACTGATGGTATTGACATTTCCATGGCAACCCATTGTAGCATTTCAGATGTTGACCTGCAGGTCACAAATTGCTGAAGCAGAATATTTTTGGAATGCTGCTGAAATCTATCAGTCTACTGCAGAACTTAAGGATGACAGCACAGCAACAAAATACAGATGAGAAAACACAGGATAAAGTCTGTGCTGAAATTCAAGGGAATTTTATAAACCCCTAAGGCTTAATTTTGGCTTTTTTTGTTTGTGGCTGTGTGACACAGGTGGGATGGTTGTAAAAATGTTGTAGAAACTCCTATTTCTCTTTCTTTAGAGGTGCTGATGGATTTCAAGAATGTGGTAGTAGTGGTGGGATGTGTGGCAGGTTGTACTGACTGAACCCACAGAGCCTTTCATTTGGTTCATAGTAACCAACTGATGCTGTTCCATCCGGGACCCTCTTATCAGACTGCCTGAAGAGGAATAGGTGGTATTGGTGCTGCTGAAATCCTGCTGGAAAGGACTGGCAAAGGGCAGAGTTCCTTGAAAGAAAACCAGTGCGTCTGAACCTTGAAGATTTGCAGTGGATAAGACTGATGGTGCTGGTAGGATTTACCATCCTCACAGGTCTCAAGTCAGATGACTGGAAAGCCTGACTGTCTCTGAAGGGGATGGTTGGCACTTCCAAGATTCTCTGGGAGGAAGAATCCCTGAGCTAAAAGGCCACTTTTCTTCCTTAAGATTATTTTTAAATAAGTTTTTAAAGGGGAACTCGACACTTTGCAGTGTGAGATGGAACTGTATGCCCACCAAATAAATTAGTGTCTCTATCAAACTCGCTATAAGCAATGCTTGTTATTTGATAGCTAACTCTCCCAGACCTTATATCAAAGTATTTTCTGGGAGCTGCCTTTGTAATAAAAAATTATTAGTTGCTCAGTGTGTAGCATTCAGCTGAACCATGCACTTGAGCCCATTCGTGCTGATATTTTTAATGGTGAGTTTCGCAGTGAGTTCAGTGAGAGCTGACCCAGTGCAAAGGGAAACACAGTGACTAAATACTGAGGAGTTGCAAAATGCCTTTGTCTGCTTCAGTCTGTACCCGTGAAGTTTAACTTACTTTGAGATTCATTTGCATACAAGAGAACTGCTGTATAACCTGAAGTTACACTGATAATTGAGCATCAGAGGACCTGGCTGTGTGCATTCCCAGTGAAATCACCGCATGCAGTTCTTCTTCCGGAGACCCCTTTTATGTCTGTTGGAAGGCAGACACAGTCATAGCTAACACAAAAGAAAATAATATTGGAGCTCATTGGTAAACACAGTTGCTTTCCATAGTTTTACCACTCTATTCCATACACATCGCGTGCTTTCATATGCCCTCCTGCAGACCTTACAGTCACAACAGATGTGCTTTCATCACGTAGCTCATGGCTTGTGGCTGTCATATGCCTTCACGTCACATGCTTAGCATGCAGCCTTGTTCTGCCTTGCAGTGTTGACACCATGAGTTGTTTCTTTTCTTTTAATCATGCCTCCATTCCTTCCCAATGCTTTCTAATTGAATTATTCCCTAAGTTTTCCTTCTCTAGCCCTATTTTGAGAGATGAACTTCACTGTCCTTGATCTCATTATTATGTTCATATTTTGTTTTAATCCAATTTGTAATACATACACAGTGCCTTCCTTTCCCACAGTGCTTTCCAAAAATCACTGCTGTGTGTTCAAGTAGCAGTACTTTCATCTCATCCCTTTGCTTCACTTCTCTGAGAAACTGCTCAACTGATTTCAGTAGTTGTATGCTGTATGTTTCCTTAATTGACAAACTACTTTGATTTTTGTAGTGTAACTTAAAGTTGTCCAAAGTTCTTACTTTTCATCTCTTTTGTTACCATTCTTTGCTTCCAGTTCATCTTCTCTGCTTCATCCAGCTGATCTCTTTTTAACAATCAAGACTTGGATTTACATCTCCAAGGGATATCTTGGGGACTTGATCTCTGCCAGAATCTTTGAGGTCTGTCATCCACAGTTCTCATTCAACCAGTCATAACTCCTCAATCTTGTGATCACTGTGTACCAAGTGGCTGTGCTTCACGAGGCCTTTGCTGCTCTCATCTTTCTTCCAATGTATAATCATTTTACAGCAAAATTGCTATGAGAATGTTAATATTTTGTTAACATGTCTGAGTAGTTCGCATCCATGGGCCAATTTGCCTCGAAACACAAAAACAAAATGCAATCCTTGTTCCACCAACCCTAGAATGGACAGTAAACACACGCAGAAGAACCTGAGAGTTCTCTTACTGCTGAAAAGAAACGTGCTTACCTGTATGTCAGTGCCCAAAGCATTCATCTTTCTCCCTGTTCTTTCAGTAATCATTGCCATGTGTAGATACCTTTCTCGCTTCCTGAACATCAAGGGTAAAATGTTCAAGTTTTTCAAAGCAAGCTTCAAGTTCTGTCCTACTGCAGTGTTTTCAGTCTCCATGGGATCTCAGGAGGTTTCATGGATCCTGAGGGTAGAACCAAAAAGGCACTTGCATGTTTGGGAGCTCCCAGGCCGATCCCTATATGCCCATAGCCACTGTCCTCTCTTGCTTCTCCCCCTCAATGTTGCCTTAATAACAAAGTCACAAGGAGCCTTAATTTCATTTCACTTTTTATTCTTTAAAACCACAAAGGGATTAACAGGATGTTTCTGAAATCTGGCCAAGGGCCCAGATTACTCTCCTTGGAAGCCCTGAGCTGGGCTGGGAGTGCCATGCAAACTCACACCGGGATCTGCTTTTCCTTGGCAGAGCAGAAGCAAGACACATGACTGCTGCAGGTGCTTTCATTGCTAGGTGTTCCACAAAGCCTTTGCCAAGAGAGAACTTTCCTGCTTAGCACAGGGATGCACGGTGCCCTGTCCTTGGGGCTGCTGTGCTCCATTGGCTCCTATGGGCTGGGTGGCGATGGAGTCCAACCCACCTCTGAGCTGAGGAAAAGCAGCTCCAGGGCTCAGAGCACACTGATTTCCTGCTGGGGAGGTCGAGGGGCAGGGTTGGGATGCAGGAAGCAGAGAGAGGCAGCAAGGAAGGAGTGCCATTTAGTGTCTGCTTGTAGAGAGAACTGCATGCGCACAATATGTTTTGCCTTCTGCTGGCAGTCCTGGTGTGAAAAGCAGCATAGCTTAATTAAGCAGTGTCAAAAAACTCGATTCTTCCAATCTGCCTTCCAATCTGAAGTGTTGTTCTTTGCTGATTTAGCTGTATCTTGTAAGAGGTCCATATCTTTATGGCAAAATGATCAAGTTTCATGAAGATTTTCAGTATCATCTGGGTTTTTATGCATTTTAATGGGACTTGGACAAATCTAGCTGTGGGAGTCATTCTATCTGGAATTTTCCAAACAAGGCTCTGTTTGTCCTTAGGCTGGGGGGACTCTGCAGTGTCCAAGCTGCACGGGCCATTATGTGCAAGGTGTGTGAACTCTGTCTATTGCAGCACTCACCTGCCCTCACTGCAAACCCAACATCTTCTTACTGAATGTGCTCAGGAAAGCCTATGGCGTGCTCTGCACATCTGAGACAGCACTGAAGGACATCTCAGACTTACTGGGTATGTGCATGGCATCTGCAGACTCGCTTGTTCCAGTACATGGCAGCTGCTGTGTATTTATTCTGCTTATCAAGCCGACTACCTTATGACCAGTGCTCTTCCAATAAGGAGTGGAACAAAACACCAAAACACCAGTGGGATGTCGAGATCTCTGGCCATCTAGAAATGTAAAGCAAACAGCCAGTATTATCCAATTCCACCTGGATGAAACTGGAAGATAAAGAACAGAAGCAGGAGGAAGCCTGAATGAACAAGAACTGCCAAGACCGTGGTCTCAAGGATGTACTGTTCTCAAGAGCTTTGTTAGGATTCTGTTTGATAAGAGTCAAGTTTCAGTGTTTTTTGGATTGTGTTTTGAACAAAATAAATCTTTCTGTTCTAAACTAAAAATGAAGAATACAAAAGGAACTTTTTACTGGGTAAGGAGGTTTTCCTTAGTAGAACTGTCTTCTCCTGAAATATGAAAGATCCTTTCCAAATGTAAAAGTTATGCAAACATGACTGAATATAGACATGTAACTGGAAAGGAGAGTGTTTTTATTTTTTGCTAGTTTTGCAGGAGACCACCCACAAAAGTATATTTTCTTGGCTGCTTCTGCTTTTATTTTTATTTATCTTTTCATCTGGAAAAGTACAATACATTTTGGCTGAAATCAGAGCCTATTCTGGCTTTGTAACGATTCTTATCAAAACAGGAGTGAAAGGTAGTTTGAATTTTCCAAACAAAATGATTTATAGTTAACTGAAGGGAAAACAACAACAGCAAACTATTGAAAATATGGTGCAGATGCTTTGTCATGAAGGTGCTGAGTTCCTGGTCAGACAGACAGGCAACCTGACCTTGCTCTCTGTGAGCACGGAGGAGCCTTCAGTCAGGTGGTTTGGGGGAAGGCATTTTCCTTGCTATGAGTTGGTTTTGGCTGCACTTGTTCCTTGCTTTCAGACATTGGTTCACTGAATCAAAACAAGTCCAGTTTTGACTTGGTGTTCCCAACCTGTTTCATGATGGCTGGTATCCTCAAGTTTTGCTCATTTTGAGAGCCTATTTCTTTCCATTCTGCAAATTCAATCTTTTTGACCGAATAGGCAGGAAGTGTACTTAATTCCTGTGTAACCAAGAGAAACCCAGATTCCCTGTAGAGGCATGCTTTGTGATGGTTACAAATGATTCCTCTTTACTCTCTGCCCTGTATTGCTCCGTGTACCGTCTGAACTATGATTTCTTCTGTAAGCAAAACCTTAAAAATGTGGTTAGAATGTGAGATGTTTGTTGTCTCTTACAGTTCAGAAGCCAAATCCTCAGATCGCTGAGGTCATTGGTTAGTGCTGTTAGTATCATTCATCTACTATGGAAATAATCTCTCATGTCCTTGAGCGTACCCCACATACCACCAGTTCCCATTTTACATTGGTCGGACTTACATAAAAATTCCAGAGAAAGAAATTCAGCAGTTTGCTCTCGGAGCCTACATTGTAGCCTAAATGATCTCACTGTTTAAAAATGTTTTCTTGGGTCTAGGTTTAATAATTTTTCACAATCTATCCTTTGTAGCCCTCCTCCACTCTCTTCTTTTAAAAAAATTCCTTCTCTTCCATGTGCCAATGTTTTCTAGACACATACGCTGTTATCAGATTGTCTTAGCCATCCTTCAATCAAGATGTACTTTTTTGTTCCCGTGGATGATTATTTTTTCCTTCGTCTTCATCTTTATGTAAATACAAAAATCGTACTAATGTAACCTCCTGCAGTTAAAATGATGCAACCTCACTTGTGTGGTTGTGTAACTTAGCTCTATGGGAAGACAAAATCTGTTTAGGAGAAGGCTTCTTTATCCCCATACCCACGCTATTGCCTGTACCAATAACCATCATCCAGAAGGTAAGTGATCTGGGGCAAGACACCAGAAGCATGGCTTGAAGTGAACAAACAAGATTTCCCCACCCTCAAAAAAAGAAAAACAAAACAAATGGCTGGGCAGCTTAGCAACATAGTGATCAGCTGAGTAAATGTGTGTCCTTGAGCAGAGTTCATGTTCTGTGGTTTGGTGGTGTTTGGAGGGAGGAATGACTCTTATTCATACATTCATATTCCCAAATAACTCTCAGTGATTAAAAAATCCTGTCTGAGCAAGGGTTTTTATTTTTTATTAGACTGTGTTGAACAAAGTAATATTCAAATACAGATTACACAGGTAATCCTGAGTGCTGTCCTTAGGTTTGGTGTAGTTCTTCCTTTTAGTTAAAGGACAGTTTTGCAGAAGTGTTGTCTGTTTGTCTTTGGAGTGACATCACATCCTGGTACTGAATTAAAAAACGTTTCAAATACAGTCAAAAGTAATCACAAATAAAACTTCAATAATGCAGGTGTTGAATTCCAGATTCTGTGTCATACTGAGGATATTTAGGAGTTCCCAGGTCAATAACTTCTCTCCACTGCATTGGTGATGATCCAAAACTCTCCAAAGCTGTTGGTTTCCTTGAGATCATGCTAAATGTCTACCAGCACAATGAGAGCTGACTCTTGTCCCACCTCTTTATTTAACATGTGCTAGCTGCTCTCCAAGAATGGGGAGAACGTTGTTCTCTGCAAAGAGGAAAATAGATCATTGAATGTCTGTGCTGCGGTATGTACTAACCAAAACATACAAGTGGGTGCCAGAAAATTCCTAGCTAATATATCCAACCTATTTCTTTAAACGGATTGCTCAGCAGTTCCCCACAGTCCTTGCCAGTTAAATCATGAATGTCAGCAGGAACTGGTGGGAATTGAACTCAATAAAAATGTAACTCTGCTGCTTAATGTAATGAAAAATCCAGAAGTGAGTGACACTTGTTAACATCCACACGTGTTCTCCCTCATCCAGCACTGCAGTGTTGCAGCAGTTTGGCAATGGGGATGAGGCTGAATGTACGTTAAGTTCAAAGCTTGAATGTGATTCACCCAAATGCTTTAGAAATCTTTGTTTTGCTTAAATAACTTGAAAGTCCAAAATAGGTGATTGAAAGTGCTGCTGTGCTTCTACCCAGCGCATTACAGAATTTTGGATGATCAAACCTGAGTAAAATTGTGGCTCCTGCAAACTTCAGTTTTCCCAGAGGCTCCCATTTGGTAGACTGGTATACATTGTTTTCAGAGTGGGAAAACCACATCTCATGAATTTTGTTAAGCTTTTCCCTTATATGCTGCTCCTTGTTGGTACTGAAGTGGTGGTGGCTCTTGACACAGGGCTGTCCGAGAACTGAGGAACTGCCCAACAAAGCTGGGAAGCAAACAGAAGGCAGGGAGATGATGCTCACTCTTGGGGCTAAGGGAATAAGGGCAGACAGTAATGAAGGAATTGTGGATGCGGAGTGCATCACATTGCCAAAATTCTGTCTATTTGTTTCTTTCTGTGCTTTGTCATTAATAATGCCAAATGCTCTTGAGGTTGGTGTGGGGTCATTGTGTCCAAAAGATCCAGGTCTGCATCTCAACAACAATTCTGCTATCCTCAGCCACTCCCAGAACGGATTAGCAGGGTCTCCAGAAAGAGAAAACAGCAATATGCTTCTGATGGCAGGGAATATTGAAAAATGATGTTGAGTAATAAATCCCTTCTTGTTTCCAAAAATGGCCCAGTAAAAATCTTGGTGCTCAGTACTAATCATCTATTGAGTTTGATATGTTTTGATGTAAGTGCCTTCTGTTCCTCTTGGACTACTCAATAAGTTGGCTCTATTGCACTGACGTTGAGAACCAGCTGTCCGTTTGTTTGGTGTCTCTGGCCTCAAGTTGATTCATCCGAGTCTACTTTATAAATAATAATAATTATCAATAAGAAAAATAGAAATAAGGATGTTGTTAAACAGTTCTATGTACATTTTGTCCCTGTTAACCATGTGCACCAAGAAGCTCCTGCCCCAATGCAGCCATTCTGGCCAGAACAGTCTCAGGGGTGCTGACTTGGACAACTGCCCTCCATGTAATCCTGCAGAGATCTACCTCAGTGCCTGAAATCAGGATTTCGTGCTCCTTGTTTGAGGCTGAGTGTGAAATTTTAAATCGCGCTTGTCAGCCTGAAGTAAGGGAGAAAGGAAAAGCAAAAAAAAAAAGGCATATGATAAATTTCACACTTTGCACTGAACAAAACAACACAGCGCTTTCCTTCTGCCTTCTCAATGAATCTCCGTGGGCAGCTTGGAGCTGGCAGTTCATCTCTGGAGATGGCTGAATTGGAAGCGGAGTGGGTAGTATCACCTACCCTTGAGTTTACATGATGTTTCCTCCGATTAAACTGTTTTTATTTTGCTAAAATTTCCCCAAGCTTTACTGCTTTGGGCTGCAGTTCTTTGTGTCAGGTGTCTGCCAGGCCCAAGTTACAGAGGAAATTTCAGTCGGGCTGCTCAGCAGGAAACCTTGTCAATAATATTCAGTTCTTACTCAATGAATACAGTAAACAACCCCTCCAACAGACCATCCGCTTGGTGCTTTGTTTGCTTTTTGCTGTCCGGGGTGTCCCTGCATGCCTTTGTTCCTGATCCCTGCTCCTGTGGCTGCGTTTCCACTGGAGCGTTTCCCTGACGCTAACATCTCCAGCCATTAATGCATCTATTTTCATAGCCCTCTGCAAGAAGAGAATGGTTTTTCCACCTTTAACAGAAGAGGGAACAGAGTAACCAGTGATTAGAGCTTAAAACTTCCTTCTATTCTGTCTGGCCCACTGGAGGCACCTCTTTTTTTCCCCCAGTGATTTAAACATTCAGAGCACATCTCCCATAACGCCGATTTGCAGGTAGAAGTGTTTGAGGCTTTTGAAAATCAAAGGCTGATGTTTCAAACCAGATGGCTACTAAATGAAGAGCACCTGCAAAGTCTTTGTGGTGTCTGTGATAGAAGGGAGTTCTCCTTCGTATCCCCAAACATTTATTTCCCCGACACTTCTGAACACATTTTTAATCTTCTGCAACATATTCTAAAGGAACTTCCATAGAAAATTATTCCCTATGTTCTTCTAATTCATCTCTGCACATGCTTGCAGTTTGCGTGGTCAGGGATTTCATTGCGAAAAAAGTCGCATTGAGCTTCTCATTAAAATCTATATGATAATTCACGTGCATGGGACAGTGGGGTTAAGGTTGTGCAGACATTAATGATGGCATTTCCCAGTAAGCAGCCTTACAGCTGAGACAACCTTTGGCACTTGCCTGCTTCAGAAAAGCTGTTTAAAGGTGGAGTTCTGTATGAGAGAGCTGTGCTTATTGCTGTTACCTGCTGGACTTGGTACGATCCAAAGCATTTTCTGATGGATAACTGAGCGGCGATTGATTCCTGAAGTGCTTCCAATGGGAGTTAATCCAAAGCTTAGGGAAATCATTGGAATTCTTTAGCATCAGACTGCTGGCAAAGGCCTAGTTCATCTATGTCTGTGTTACAGATCGGTGGTACGTATGTAATGCTAGCCTAAGCTTCTTGGATTTTTTTTCTTATTTCAAGAAATGTAATTTTTTTAAGGGTAATATCAAGGGACTGCAGAAAAATATTTAGTTATTGAGGTTTTTCTTTGCTCTGAGAAGTTTCTAGATATTTTGTTGGTGACCACTGATGCAGTGCTAGAGTGTGGCAGGTATTTATATATTTATCTTCTGAGACTTTGAAGTATACCAGTTTGTACAACGCTGTCATGATTTTAACAGAATCTAGTATGTGCCATAAGTCAGCACTTTCTCTCTGTGGCCTCTATGTTGAGTCGTGTGGTGAGAATGGACTGAAAAAATAAATAGTGTGTGCTGTGCTGGACAGAGCGAGGCATGGTGATGTGCCGTTCAGGCAATGCGTGCCGTGGCCTAAGCAGTGCTTTTGCAGCAGTGGCTGTGGAAATTTGCTGTAGTTGAGATTACAGAACCACCAGAAGCAGAAATTCAGATCCTAGTTGAAAAGCAGGGATATCTGAATCTCACTCAATATTCTGGTTTTTGAAAACGTTTTGAAATGTCTTGGCTTGCTGAAAGGGGCAAGTTTTGCTTTCAGAATACAACGCACTGCGACCAAAGATGTGAGTTAAGGCATTGCATCAGAACGTGGCCTCGTATATTGCAGATTTTTTTCTTTCTTGTTCTTTCTAGCCAAATTCTGCGGTGTTGGATTGGATAAAACCTCTGTTGACATTGCTGGAAGGTTTAGTTGATCGAGGGCTGTCAAAATTGGCCCGCAGTCACACTTGTGAATAAAAACAATTGCAAAGTACTAACATCTATCCAGTGAAAGCAAACACGGGCTGGACAGAGATCATCTGTTCCCATTTATTCCCTTTTGCATCCTGTTTTGTTGCTTTTAAAAGCCGGGCAACCTTTAGGTATCGGAGCTCTTAGGCAACAAATAGATCTTGTCCTCTGTTCCTAGAGAAAACAAGGGCATTAAGGCAGTGAGGGGGGCTGAGAGGGACTTGTTCTGTGCAGGGGCAGCTGCAGGAGCCCGTTCTGCACAGAGCTGTGTGCTAGCGGCCGGCAGTGGGCCTGGCCTGAGCGGAGCACAGCTCTATGAGTTCGGTTTCACAGCAAAATAGCCCTTCCCTTCCTGTTACCAGAGCTTTAAGTGGAGGTTAGCACCAGGTTTTGGTATTACTGTAAGATGAAAGCACCCAGCGATGACACAGCCACCCACACCGTGTCTCCCGTGCAGTCATCAGGCACAGGGAATTTCTGCTGGGGAAGGACGCAGAGCATTTACGTTGGTGTCTTTTTCTGAATCACTGTCTGGAGATGCTTTCTTCTCTATTTATAGGGTTGTAAGGTGAGCAGATTCCTAAACAGCTCGCTGCATCAGATGCTATAGTTAGATGGTGACTCACTGCCATGGATAGTGACCCAGTTTGAGCTGTCTGTAGGGAAGGTGAGCGAGCTGTACGGCGCGTTGTAAGAGTAACAGCAGCAGTGCCTCAGGAAATTCTACTATATTTACATAGTATTTTTCTAGGACAGACCTTGTGTGATGGATTCCAGGATGGAAAGCAGTTTATAAAACCAAAGGTTTCACAAACTGTATGCGACCGATTTGATGTTCCTACTGGGGGTGCTGAGTGGGTGATCCCTAAGTGTGGACTGTGCAACAAATCTGTGGGTACAGAGATATTTAAAGGGTTTTCCATTGGTGTGGATGCTTCAGGCTGGAGCTGCTGAGCAAAGACTGTTCATTACTGAAAAGAGAGACTTTGAGCAGAAATTACTTTCCTTCAGAAAGGAATAGTGACAAACCACCCCATCTCATTTTCTGAGTTTAAAAAAAAAAAGCTGCTCTTATTCCACGCAGCTAATATTGCTGAATTATTAAAACTTACATAGCCAAGAAGGTGGCTTTCTAAATGCCTGTCATATTTACCTGTAAAGAGCTATTAAAACGCTGACTGCTGAGAGTCTTTTTGTGTATCGAGTAATGCGATGTGCAACCATTAGTTGAAGATGAATGAAAGTGAAGAGGCTCCTTAACCTGGCACCAGGTTGCTTTTAAAGACCTGCTCGAAGCATAGCTCACCTGCCATGCTGTCCAATTAATTTTACAGCTCTGTTCTCCTGCATGCCTCCTGGTGAAACAGCCAGTCGACAAATGGCAGGAGCCAGCTAAGCCCTTACCTTCCCTTTCATTTTGCAAGAAACTCATTTTATTGCCTTTATTTTTCTCTCTACCTGCACTGCAGCTTCCTAAGCAGAAGTTATTTCTGAGGCCATTGGACCATCAGTTTGGAAAATGGAGGGCAGGATTGCTGTGTCCACATCTCTTTCCTTGTGTGCACGAACTCAGTGAGACAGTGATGTATATCCATGTAGGGCTCCAAATGAGCAGGTAGCGTTCAGCTTAATTGTTTTACTTTGAAATCAGTGAAGTTGTTTGACTGATCATTAAGTGTGGAAGTTGGGAAAAAGCAATATAGTTACACTTCCTATGGATGTGTGAAAACAAATTTTGATATTAAACATTTTTTAGTTCTGGAAATGCTATTTTTAATAAGGGTCTAATCTGTATTCTGTTGTATAAACCAGCCCATCTGTTTTCATGGTCTTCTTCCTGAAGTTAGTCTAGTTTTTTCAAGTAAAACATATTTTTGTCAAGGAAAGTAACATGAGTCTAAGAAGTGAAAAGACAGTTGAAATGCCTCTTATTTATCTACAGTTTAATTAGTGAAAAGAGTGTATGTTATATGCAGAGAAAAGAGAGGTGTTGGTTTTCATAAGCATTAGTATGCTTCAAGTTTTGACAGCTTGAATGTAGGTTAGAGTTTCAGCTCATTAGTGATACCAAGAAAGCAATTATAGTTTCTGAGAGACAGGTAAAGTCTCCAGTGGCAGAATTTTAGGTTATTGGCATTGGATGGATGAAAGACCCTTCCCCGGACACATGCACAAAATAAAGTGAGCTTTTTCAGAGAGAGGTGAATGCACAAATGGACTGCTGCAAGAGAGAAATGACTACTTTGACTCCCCTCATTACAGCCATTTGTGGCTGCAAAGTTCCACCTTCAACATCTGAAATAATGCTGAATAACCCCCTTTAGATCAGAATTCGAGCAAAGCAACTTTGCAATGCACCTGGTGCTCTCCCAAAGGTGAGATGTCCTAGGATGTTTTTGTCACCGAGTCCCTTTTGGCAGTTCTTAGCGCACAGCCTTTCTCCACAGGAACAGCTTCAACACTGAGCATCTCTTACACCAAACAGTCTGCTTTGGCACACTGTGGAGGTAAATGGTACTGCACAGCCAGTTTGGCTGGCTTGAAGATCTGAGAACAAGCATCCTGTTTATTTTCCCACTGGATGCAATCAGGTGGCCTGAATGTTTGAAGGTAGCTGCTAAACTACAATATTTCATCCTTTCATAAAGGCCTCGATTTTGAAAACTGCTGAGCAATGCTTTTGGCAGAAGCCAGGCTTCCTGCAGCATTTCAGTTGGGCACAAGGATGCAGCGATTGTCTGCAAAGATCCCATCTGCTGAGGCTCTGCTTGCATTTTAGGAGATAAAACTATTTTCCCAGACATGGCATAAGACACTAGCAAGGCTATAAATATAATTGGTTTAAGACTAAATTATAGCATCATAATGATTAAACCAACTGTCCTTCATCATGAGAGGGTGAGTTTTTGTTTCAGTTACTAATCATACTTAAATCTTTCTTGGGTCACTGACAGATCATTAGGTTTTCCATTTAG
The DNA here is from genome assembly GCA_035772895.1 of Perdix hodgsoniae. Classification (NCBI taxonomy): domain Eukaryota; kingdom Metazoa; phylum Chordata; class Aves; order Galliformes; family Phasianidae; genus Perdix; species Perdix hodgsoniae. The sequence goes on along the minus strand of JAPSGF010000035.1, from coordinate 4,404,849 downwards.
ATGTTTCCTAAATGAATTTTATAGTACTGTAACTTTATGCTATTCATAACTCCCTAATTTAAAAGGAGGCATAAATCAGGCTGGAATGAGCAGTAAATACACGCTAAAAATAGTCTCGGATGTGTCTGACCTTTTCATGGTGCATGAAAATCTGCCTGCTACAAATTATTTGCTTATCCCAACGATGCTGGGCTTCTAGCAAAAGATAACATGGTGCTGATGGGGAGTCCTAACAGCATTCAGGCAGTAAGCCTGTTAAACCATTATTCAGCAGGACACTGCAAAATAAATGGTGACACTTTGAATGACAACATTTCTAAAGGCAGTGGCAAGATTTTTGCTTGCTTTAAGTCCATGCAAAGGTACCAAATCTAGGCTGAGCCCTTCCCTTGCGCTGACATTGGGTGATCCCAACTAGCCAGGAGACCACCCGTCCTACATGGTGTCTTGTGGCAATTGGCACCTGACACCTTTCAGCCTTTCAGTGGTACAAATATTCTACTTTCGTAGACAAACTTACTTTTTTTTGGCACATGTTTGAAGCCTGTCCTCTTTCCCAGTGGAATCAATGGAGTTTTCTGCTGGTGTTAGTAGGAACCACACTGATTTTTAAAACTTAATGAATAAACACACCATTTTATTAACTGGGTGTTCCATTTTAAAAATAGGAGTGATTTTTTTCCCGTTTAACAAACAATAGTGTTGTTTGTTACTGTTGATGAAACGAGAACGTTGATGGAATGACGATGATAAAAACTTTTGTGTAAATGAGATGAACTGCATCTGACATTTTCCATAACGCCTAACTGCTGTTCAGAAATTTTATTTACTCATGAATAATCACATCCAAGCCTCTGGCTGCATAAACCTTCATATGTAAAAGTATCACGGCAAGTTCTGTGGGACTCCATATGTGCCTGCAGATAAGGAATTTAGTGAGCCCTGTGTGGCTATAGACTGTAATATGGCAAGAAATCCACTTTAGGATTAGTTTTTTCCTTGGTGCAGCAAATTCTGTGTTCCACAATGCACCATTTTAGGCTTGTTGAGGTCTGTGACAGGGGTTGGTGTAGGTAGTTCCCATCAGAAATATATCTATATGCATTAGAGAAAATATTGTGCAGGTTTGTGGGATTTCAGCCCCTTCATAGCCAGTGGAGTACTCTAAAATTATCTTGTGGAAAAAACCTGCAACTTCAGGAAAGTGTGCTTGTTTAATGGGAACTGATGCTACTCGAATATCTTTTCTTGCAGATCAGCTTTGTTTGAGCAGATTGAGATTTCTGAAGTAAAGAAGTAGGAATAAAGCTGAGTTCAGCTTGCTGGCAACATGGCTGCTCAGTGGCTCTGTGTGCTGACGCTGGGTAAATGTCTTGTGTCTTAGAGTTGACTTCAGAGTAAACAAAATGTTTGTTCCTTCTGGAAAACTTTATTGGCGTAAGGTATGGTTCACCTTATTTCAACTCATGCTCAAAATAATCTTGTGGGCCTGTTGTTTTTCTTGGAAGCTAATAGGGAAGAACATATGCTAAGCATTGGTAATGTCAGTTAAGCCCTTAATTAGTGATGAATGAGCCTTATTTTTTTCCTGTGGTTCATTTCGGATACTGCTCAAAGCTCAGCTATTCTCTAGGTTTTAGCCAAGTTTTCTGAAGGATCTCAAGTTTTGCAAAACAGGGTTTGTAACTCTAATAGAGATAAACTTTTCTGGGATTTCTAGGTCAGGGCCAAGCTACAAATTCCTCAACCATTCTCTGGCACTGTGGGATGGGGATGAGGTAGAGAATCATGAAATCATTAAGACTGGAAAAGACCTAAGATCCCCATGTCCAACCCCAGCCCACCTCACCATGCCCATAACTGTGTCCCTCAGTGCCACATCTCCACAGTTCTCAAACACCTCCAGGGGTGGTGAGTCCCCACCTCCTTGGGCATTCTGTGCCACTGCATCACCTCTTTCTTTTGTGCAACCATTATTATATTAGGAACCATTCCTATTATATTAGGAACCATTTTGAAATGGTTCCTAATATTCAATATGAAGCAGGGTAGAAACAAGTGTTTTCAAAGGTGCTGGTGGAGTACCTGGGAAGCAACAATTAGAAGACTTCTAATTATAAGGCAATCTACTAATTGCTTATTTTCTAAGGATGGGAGCAGTGGCCAGGCAGGCCTGTGACAGTCCTGATATTTGGAGTCTGGTGAGGAACTGCTTCTGAGTGTCTCACCTGGGGAGCAGGAAAAGCAGGGTGCTGGGTGCAGAGCAGGACTTGGTCTTTTGCTCCTCTGTTGTGTCAGCCAGTTAAGTGATGCCATAAATAATAGACTTATGGATAGTGGCCCTGGCCTGCCTCCACATCTACAAGAAGAGTGAGAATGTACATTCATAGTGGTGAACATGTCTGAAGAGTTAGAAAACCACTAAAGCTACAAGCAGATCTTCCAGCTTTGTTTCAGAGATTTTCTGTGCTGTGCTTTTAGCAGAGCACTCCTTAAAGTAGGACAGCCCCTCAGGTTGGCATTGACATAACCATGGCTCCCGACACATGACGAGACCCCTGTCCACGTTACCTTGGCTGGCCTTTGGTGCAGCGTTCTTTTCACATCCTCTTATAGGCACAGAATTAAAGGTTATTTCTGTTCTTGCTTCTTATCACTTTGATCTTTTTTCAGCTCTCAACATCTCCAGCGGATTTGCTCTGGATCTGTTATTCCCATACTACCCTCTGCCTGTGACGCTCTCTGACATTTCGATTTCTGCACCCTGAGTTTCTCTCTCTTTCCATTTATTCTTTTTTAAATTAGCTTTTATATATTATTTTCCTCGTTGGAACAACTGTATGAAATTATTGATGCTCACGTATACAACTGCTGCCACATTCCTAAGACGTGTATCATGAATCCTACAGCCGTCGGACTGCTCTAAATGTTTTTGCATTTTCTTGCTTGGCCAGAAAAAAAAAAACAAACCCCAACCCTGCCTCTCTTTAATTCCTCCTGCTGTACGTCTTCCAGGTGGCTTTCCTCTGTGGTTTAATTGTTTATTAGCTCTGAGATCTTTTCTGAAATCAGAGGTAGTCAAACTAAGGGCTGGCAAAGGGTAAAACTCAGTCATAATGGGATGACTTCTTTCTGTCTTTATCCAGGAAAAAAAAAAAAGGATATGCTTTGGGGGAGGAAAGAGAGGTAAAACAAGTTGCTGTGTCTTTTTATCTGCTAAATTTATTTTTTCATGGATTAAACAAAAGCGCATCTAAGCCTAATGTAGCATAACACAGTATCTTTGTTTAATGATCGAGAGCCATGACTAGGAGGTAGCATTCCCACAAAATTAGTTGTACTGTCATCTTCCCTGTGTGTTCTCAGGCTGGGCATTAATGGCATTTATCACTCCTTCCCTGCAATGCATTCTTCACAGTGAACAAGGCCTGATGGATTGTGTTTGAGGAAAGCATCACCCAAAGTAGCACAGTGAACAGATTTTACCCTCTGGTGTACAGAAATACAGCAATGCTTTATATCCAAGTCTTTGAATCTGTTTAGCCGGTGCAATTAAAAAATGTAAAGGGACTTTTACTTTCTTTTCTGTGGAGAAAAACAGACCCTAAACTTTTGATGATGTTGAGTTAATGGTTTCAGAGCATACTTGAAATTAATAAGAGCTGGAGGAGCTGCTGTTATTGAAAATGGAGAATAGCTAGTGGAAATGTTTGGAGAACAAACATTGGAGGGCCAAGGAAGGTTCGGGTTGGATATTAGGAGCAGTTTCTTCTCCAAAAGAGCAGTGATGCAGAGGCACTGCTGCCCAGGGAGGTGGTGGGGTCGCCGTCCCTGGGGGTGTTTGAGAAGCACAGAGATGTGGCTCTGAGGGACGTGAGGGGGTGGGCTGGGGTTGAAACTGGGGATCTTAGGACTTTTCCAGCCTTAATGATCCTGCGATTCTATATACGTGCAGAGGTGGGGATGTGGCACAGAGCTGGGCAGTGTGCTCTGGGTTCAGACCGTTCCCTGCCCTGTGCCTCGCTCTCCTTTGCTGTACTGTTCTGTAATGGAACAAGCTGTTCTTGTGTTTGGAGATCTGTTGTTTGAAAGCATAAAGGTTGGCTGCTGCTTTTTCTTTCGCTGCTGCTGCAGATGTGCTTGTTAAATCCACCTGAAAGCTCTGTCAGAATGCTACTGACACCTTTAAAAAATGAAAGAGACACTGCTGGTGTGTGGAGCATCCCTGCCTGAAGTGGGATCGGCTGCCAGACAGCCTGTCCCTGGGGCACTGCCCCAGGTGCTCAAGTTTAATCTTCATGGCGGTGTTTGGGGACTTCTCCTCGTCTGAGCCTGGTCTCGCACCCGGTATGACGGCATGGCAGGGACAGCAGAGCTGCAGCTTGGCTGATTTAGGAGTGAGATTTAAGGCTTGCTGTCTAGACATTCTCTGCGGTGGATTTTTGGCTTCAGACTTAACGTGCTCCCTTTTTCCACAGTCATTGAAATCCACTGACCCTCAAACCTATAGAAAAACAATCTATCGTATCTAGGAGTTGTAGTGATATTTCTTTTGTGTGTTTGTAATAAATGACTTTAGCCTTCTCTTCTGTCTTGTTCATTCCTTAACATAAATTTCAGAGACTGAATTAAGTTATCTCCTACTGTAAAGACAGTTTCAGGATCTTGTTGGATATTATGACAAATATAGAGGTTGGTTGCTTTGGAGTCCTCTTTCTAACCAATATATGAGAGTCTGGATCACAGAAGAATGGGATTCACACCGACTGAATGTATCCCCAGGCAAAATAAAGAAAGGTCTGTGCATGGGCACAGATATCTGTATGTATGGTTTCCCATTCAGGTAGCTTTTTTGGGAAGCCACACAAAGTACAATTTGCTGTTGGCCTTTGGGTAAATGCAGGTTCTGTTAATGCGGTCGTTAAACAGCCTGAGGTCTTCCAGAGCTCTGCTTGCTGACGAGTCAGCCTCTCTGCATGGGTTTGGCAGAACGAACCTGTGGCTTTATGAAACGTGTTTTAATGGAAAGGTCTCATAGAAGAGATTAACAAACTTTAGTGCAGACAGTTTTGCTTTATGGAGATGACTGTGTGCATACCTCTCCCAGGGCTCGTTACCCTCTGTGCAAAATACAATCTCTGTTACTCACTGAACTGTAGGCCACTCACACTAAACAAAACAAAATGCTCGTGCTATTACTGAGCCAGCTTTTAGTTAACGTTTGAGGTTGGCACAGCACAGGATACTATTTAAAAGCAGAATTATGTCTCATTAGCCATGCAGACAGCACCTTTCTGAGTTTCAGGTTGGATAAGTTTCACCTTGTTCTTCCCTAACACTAATTTAACTGACTTCTGTTACTCCCAGCTCTGGTGCAAATGAATCAGAGTACTTTTTGAATGATAATAGCACGTTGACAAAAATAACTATATTTATTGAAATTACTATCAGGAGTAACCTAAAACAATAGTAGGGGAAACACAGTTATTCCTAAATTAGAAGTAACAAAAATGAGAAGTCTGATATTGAGGTTACACTCAAAGAAATCCAAGCAATTGAAGATACAGGAATGTAAAGGAAACCTAAACCATTCTTTTTCCCTGCAATAGTACTTGAGGAAATACTGTGCTGTCTCCTGCTATAGCATGCTGGGTGCCAGAGTCCCTCTCCTGTTGATTCAGGTCAGACAAGCAGAGTCTTTCCTCAGATAAGGTCTCCATGCTGGTTCCCAGGTGAGGAGGAGGGCACTCATGGGAAATGCCATGGTGTCCTCTTCCTCGTACAGCCATCAGTGTCTTGTTTTGTGGACATGTTTTGGTGGACAAGGGACTCAGAATAGAGTGGGGGCAGGCAGGAGGCACGTTGGGCCACTTTGCATCCAGGGATGTGTCAGGAATTTCCATGCCATAGGGGAGCACAGTGTTTCCAAAGGATGTAAGATTGCTGTGGAACAACCTGTGGTGGATGTACTGAAAATATCCGTATAGCTGGCTTTCAGGTTTTTTTTCTGAAAATTCCTTTTAACAGTTAAAGAGGAGAGAAGCTTCCCTTGTTTCATTTACTGACTCGAGTTCCAGGGGCCTGAATATCCTCCAGCGATTAAATAGCGGTGCTGGTGTCTGGACAGAGTTGTGGGGCCCGGCTGTGCTTTTATGGGCACAAAGTTCTTTCCTACAATGTGCTCTAATAAATAATCATTCTGTTGCTCACTCTTTTCCCATTACCAGAAGTTTCACAATAACATTACTCCGCAGTGAGCTGGAATCCAGCTTTGAAATCTGCACACAGATAGATTTGAAATGGTATTTGGCAAGTAGTGGGACGTTGGCTGTGACACCTCCCACCCAATGCCATCCCAGCTGCCCACCTGAGGGCAATCAAGGTAGAAGTAAAGATCAGAGCTGGAATTCTTGAGTCCAATAATGTGTCAGCTGAGCTCATGATAAACCCAAACATTGTCTTGGTGGTCTTCAAAACCCAAGATATGGGATAAAGGCCTCACAGTCCTATCAGTGAGAGGATTATCTTTGGCACAGACGATGCCTACCTAGTTATGCTTGTGTTCCTAGTTCTGTTATGTTTATTTTGCAAACATTAGGATGAAGCTGTGGCTAAATTAATGGGAAAAGCTCTATTAGTATCTGGAGTTGCACACGTGCTTGTGTAGTTTGGAGCTGTGGAAGTTTTGTTTAAGGATGAGCATCAGCCAGGTCTCAAGACAGGACCTGGGTGAGAGGAAGGAGGAGAAACATAAACTGCCTTATGGGACCTGGAGAGCACACAAACATCTCTGTAATGTCCCAGCATACTTCTTACTACAGCAAATGTGCCAGAAATATGGCACCTGTACATAATGAGATACTGGGCCTTTCTTTTTCTTTCTTGTGCCACTTTATCGTGCACATCAAACATCACTCCTGAACTGCAGCCTGTTTAATGTTTATGATGCTAGATGATAGCTTGGATCTCCACATGAGGAATACTCGGCGGCGCCTGCCTGCAGACAATCAGGTTACATCTTTATTAGCTTGTAAAAGAAAAGGATGGGTAATAGAGTTGTGGGTGTTTTCCTCTGACATATAGTTTCACAGTGTGACTGCAACTCACATTTTATGATGTTTGAAATGGCTTTGCTGTGTTTCTCTGTGTCTCCTGCTCCGCTGCACACACACCCGCTTCTCAGAATTATTGACAAGGTTACTTCAATTCACCCACATATTTTGATTAGTTTTTCACCAGTCTCCATGGTAAATAACAGAACTAGGAGCCCTGGAAGAAGGGAGGCTGGAAGAACAATGCAAGAACATCTGTGCTTCTTGCTCACATTATTTGAAAATTTCTTCTGTCCAGGTATCAAAAATTTGTGACAGCTGTGAAGTTCCTTCAATTCCTCCAGCGCAGCTAAGAGATGAAAAACCCCAATAGGCTGGAATTGCATTTAGAGCAATCGCATCCAAGAGAATTTCTGAAGGCGGCTGCTGTGGAAACGTTTAAATACTTTTTATGGTATTTTGTGGAACAGAACTGGAAGGAAATCAGCTAAATCCCCATAGACTGGCATTTTGAAAAATTAAATCTCCCCTGATTGCAATGGTTTGTCATCCCAACTCCTGCCTGTCCCTTTAAAGATGTAACTTTAGAAGCTGCTGTGCTGTGGGAAGAGCAGCCAGCAGAGCTGCCAAGGGCTGCAATCCACGTTGGAGCAAGTAGGATATTGTGATCACCTGGTCAGTTTGTTGGCTTTTGCCTCTGTCCCAAAGAGAAGAGATGTGGAGGGCAGCTACTGAACGCAGTGCTTGATATACGCAGAGAGATCTGTCCTTGCAGGGAGCCATGCCCCCCATTCTGGGGCAGTGTGGCCCACGTGGGGGCACATCCCCCAGTGCCAGTATTGAGCTGGGAAAGGCCATCCTGCTCCTCGGTTCCCTGCTGTGCTCTCCAGGCCCGAGGTCCTGCTGACCCACGCAGGGCAGTACGGGGCTCTGGGGCAGTCCCCTCCTTGCTGCAGCCTGTTGCTCTGAAAGGCCAGCTGATTAATGGGAAATTTGCTGTTATTTGATACGCAGCATTTTCTAACAAAGTCAAAAGTTGTGATGAAAGGTTTATATCTAAATGATTATAATGCTGCAGTTGTCAGTGCAGGCAGAAATTAATATATGGGGTGAAAATGTCAAAATAAAAGGTCAAGAAAATGAATTACAAAGAAAGTTGAACATTAGCTAAGAGGCAGTGTTTGCTGGCAGAAGCTCCCTCCAGTATAACAAAGGTTAGGAAGGGGGCTTGTGAAGACTGAATATTTCACACACAATTAAAATTCTCTATCCGTTGGAGAGTCGTGTTCCATAGTCAAACCAGGACAATTAATATAATGAAAAATTCATGTTCATAGCTTCTGGCTTTTGCCCACAGATATTTTGTAAGCTGAAAGTGACCTTCCCCTTAGAGGTAATTCCAAGAGCTCAACATGACATAGGTGGGGCAAGGGAAATCTGTTCAAAGAAAGCAATTCTTAAAATAATAGCCACCAACCATTAACATAGCTGAGAAATGCTTAATAATGTTCTTCATAAGAAGCCAAGATATCCCTCTGTAAAGAAGCCAGGCACGGAATGTTAAATCATGATTTAGAAGGGCTGATAATGATGGAATCACCCTTTTTATTTCAGCAGAAAGCAATAATAATACATTCTGTAGGAGGATGCTACAAATAAAGTGTCGGAGGAAATGCACAATGATCGATTTTTCAGAATTAAACTGTCTTGAATCAATGAGCTCTTTGTGCTCAGAGCTTCACCTACTCCGACTGTTGAAACTGGGAATTTATGTTGTCAAAAAGAATTGTGATAGCTATAAATTGTTACGCCAGTGTCTTTTAACGTTGCTCCACTTGCTTCCAGTATGAAATTGTTTTGTTTTTTTAAGGTTGCCTTGTGGATGGGCTGAGTAGTCTGAATTACTGGCTTTCCTTTCAGCAAAAACTTGCTATTAAAGCTGCTGTCCCACTGTGCGGAGATTTCAAGGATTATCATTCATTTACTTAACATATTGTCCCACACCAATTTTGCAAAGTAATGCAATTTAATGGTGGAATTATTGATCATTTTTGCTTTTGTAAATGTGCTTTAAGAAGGCAGATTAAATGAACTTTAACAAAATTCAAGTTAAATGCTTAAGGGGTTTCTGTTTTGGTGAATTTCTGTAGGAAGTGTGCTCCAAAGCTTGCAGAATTTGCATGAATTGGTGGCATCTGATGGTGCACTGACTTCTGGGGATTTTGCACTAACAAAGTGGTTATGTATGATACTCTGCTTTGAATTCTGAAAGTGACTCTCTTCCTCAGGTGCACAGAAACCTCTTGCATGTAGCATTCATTTTTGCTCATCTTTCCTGATGGCTGTGCTTTCATTAATTTTTAACGTAGGTGCACCGTGTGCGATGCAGGAAGATGATGTCTTGTAGCTAGACGCTCTCAGAAGACCTCTGGCTACAGTGAGTCTGTATCCTGCCCGTGTAATGGAAGAGCTGCCCACAAACCACAGATGTCAATGCTGAGTCCTGTTGGTGGTTTCACACCAGTTGCACATACAAGCTCCAAATCCAAAATGGATGTTCCCATGCATTTGGTGGTGTAATTCATTTATCTCACATAGAGCTTCCTGTTCTCTAGACCACTGAGAATGACCGTAGCTGCCCTTTTAATAGATGTATTGCTCCATAAAAAAGCATCTCCTGATTTTTTTGTCTATTTTAAGGAGGCAAACTTTGGCCATGTGTTTAAGGCCCTTCTTCCCCCTTTCCCACAGTTTGTCTCCTCGTTCCCCCCAAACACCCCCAACCCCCATTGCTGTGCTCACCAGCCAACCACCAGCTGTAGGGATAATAGCAGATAGTGTTACATGAGCAACCTCCTGAATTATTAAACATCAGTTTTAATAAAAGGATATTTTTTCTTCCACAGCCACTCCAGGAATAGAATAACTATGGTGCGACCTGCTGGGCTGTTACTTGTCTGGCATTTCCTGGATCAGGTTGTAGGGAGGGATTTTTTGATGGCATGGTTTGCTTGTAGGTGTGAGAAACTTCTCTTGTGATAATGACTTTGCAGAGATGACATTGTGGCCTTCCATATGCACTGCTGTGGAATTGCTGCCAGATTTCATTGTGCTGTTACAAATATAGCACTTCTTTGTGTGCTGAGCTGTACGAAGTTGAGCTTGGATCGCAAGTAAAAATCAAGTTGATCTTTCTCTTGCTCACACTGAGGTGGTGAGGCACCAACCCAGGGTGCCCAGATGGATGCCCCACACTCAGGGCAACCTGATGTGGAGGGAGGTGTCCCTGCCCACAGCAGGGCTTGGTACCAGAGGGCTTTCAGGTCCCATCCAGCCCGAGCCATTCCATGATTCTATGATATAAATAACTATCTTGTTGCATCAGTCCAAATACAACTCAGATCGTTTTTCAGTAGCTATCCTGATCCTGGAGTAAAACTAAACCCCTGTGTTAGTTATGAACAGAAATAGGTCAGCTACAAAATACAATGAGAAACAAAGACGGGACTTAAAATATCTTTTTAAACGAAGGGATAAATGTAAATCCTAAATCTCCTTAAATTATTTTTTGACAGGATTAATAAGCCTGTGCCTTCCATTGCCACACTCACCTTGCCTGGATGCTGTGTGCTATGGATCAGGCTCCTGCTGCTGTTCTGCTCCAGCGTTGATGATGTGACCATGAGCTGGGCTGGGCTGGAGCCACTGGGTCTGCTGGGATGCTCCTGTCCCACTCAGACTATCAGGAGATGCAGCACTGATTTCTAAGGGGAGGGGACCAGTGTGAGAATTGGAGTGCACTCACAGGGGGTTATGCTTCTTAAAGCTTTTTACGGAATCTGGAACTTCTGAATCTAAAACTGCAACATAAAAATTGAATTATCAAATAATAATGCCTTTGGTATGAGTTTCTTAGTTATGAAAGCTGGAAATGATTCCATGTACATGCTCCTGTTGGTTAAATCATCAGCCAAATCAGTGCTTGTGGGCATTCTCTTCTTGCAATTTAGATAATCCCATCATAACCATGTTCTGAACACAGCGTTGGATTCTATTCAGGTGTTCATCAGCACAACGCATGAAGACCTTCCCCTTCCACTCAGCAGCTGCAGGTGGTGCTCAGAACTCAGGACGTCCGTGTGGGGTGGCTGCTCCTGATAACCTATTTCTGGTCATTTATTTTGTGTGCTATTTTTGTGCAGATACAAAAGTATTCTTGTCTTTTCCATTTTGCTTATCATTATTGCTGTTTAATGAAAGATGATCCAGGGGAATATACACAATGAGGAAATCTTGGAAACTTCTCCTCGGGGTGTTGTGGAGCGTGTGGATGGGAATGCACAGTTTAATTAAGACTACCTGGCAGACATTCAGACAGGGGAGGTCATGCTGAAGTAATTTGCTGGAGTTGTTTGAGGATATAACTGCCACAAGAGATAAGGGGAACTCAGTGAACGTGGTGTATTTAAATTCTGAGGGTTTCTGAATCCAGAAGGAGGATCCACGCTGCGGTCTGGCAGGCAAAGCACAGGGTCGGGGCAGGGGCAGCATGCAGGAGCAGGTCTGCTGGGAGACAGCGAGTGAATGGAAGTGAATCCGGGTATTTTAAAGCAGAGCCCCCTGCAGAAGGGCACTGGGCATTGCCACCCCGTCTGGAGCACGTGCAGGTGGCCTTCCTAAGGCTCTGCCTGCAGCTGGGTGGAGATACGTACTGGGAATTGCCTGTGCTGTGGCTGGGCACCCTGGCTTGTGTCTGTGCTGTGTGATGGTGGCTGTGCAGGGACATGCAAGGATTCCACTGCACAGAGCAGCAGTCGCTCCAGGTCAGAGCTGGTGGTTAACACAGATAGACTCAATGGGGGCAGCCAGGAAAATCCTTTCCTACTGCTGAAGAGTGGATGAACCAGGCAGAGATTGTAGGTACAGTGGTATACATGAGCTTGTTGTCCAGGTGCTCATGTTACATGTATATATATAGAGAGAGAAGATTGAATCACACATAGCGGGGAATTGCGTAAGAACTATGAAGCAGGATTAAGTGTGATTTAATAGGAACAATGTATTTTATTGCTTCTAAACAAATTGTCAGACTTGCACTGGCTCCTTAGTCATGGCAGCACTCCATGCTAAGTCTGAGTGACAGAAGGTTTGAAGTCTTTCAGCATTAAAACATCGAGAGAGGAGTGCCCTGGACCCAGCTGGCACAGTGATAAGAGACCTCCAACATCCCAAATCTCAGAAGGACTGCAAAGTTAAGCACGGTGCTCCTCAGCTTTGAGTTTAAACTTTTAAATTCCAAAGGTCTCTTCTGAATCTGAGTACGTCAAGCATATGGTGTTACTAGATGAATCTTTTCTCAGCCGTGTCAGGCAGGAAAGATTGAGTATAAATAACGTGTTTAGAAGTTGCATCAAACTACTGTCTGTAAAACAATGTGTTGCTCTGAGATTGCCAATTAGAACTCCTATTCCTTTTGTGGTGGAAGGAAGACGTGCTCTGACAGCCTCCCTTTTTTCAGATCAGGAAATAGAAAATCCCGGTTGTTTCTCACATTTCTAATTGACATTCTAAAGAGGCACATTCAGTGCGGAGATGTGCATGAGGTAGTGAGTTTTACCGGGCTTTAGTTCTGGCTAATAAAACCCATTTTCTGCACAGTTATTTAATTTGCATCTGTAATTGCTGCAGTTGTACATAAATTAGACATGCGATCGGAAGCTTAATTCAGCTTGTCTGTTCCTTATGCTACATCCATAATTATACATCTCTCTAGCTTCACGTTAGGAAGCAGGCATGTATGAAGTTAGAGAATGCAGCTGTCTCCAGGAGGAAATGGCTTGTTGCTTCCAGCTGCTTCCATTGCAGAAGGGCAGCCAGGCCTGGGTGCAGGCAAGTGGAGGATCCCAGCTGGGGTCTGAGCCCCTGTAGTGTCCGTCACCCTGGGAGTGCTGAGAATGGGGAGCCTCTGTAAGCCATGCGCTGGTGTCACTGTGTGCGTGTTATTCCAAGCAATGTTGTCCAGGAAGGAAGAGACAGACAAAAGTGCCCTTTCTACACAGTAGCCATGGTCTAGAGACAGTGCCACATGAAATTGTTGTCTTTGGCCCTGTCAAATTTAACACAGCTCCTCCCTCTGCAATTTACTGCCATTTCCCATACTACAGAGATTTCCTAGATGAAAGTTGCATGCCTAACAGAGACAGCTGTTCTGCCACCTCCCTGCAGTGTTACCTGGAGCTGGCAAAAGATGCACTGCTCGTGCAGGAGAACATGAAACCTTTGGCAGTCACTGACCCAACCTCCCTGAGCTGGGTTTTTCTTCTTTGCCACTTGGTTCCTCTCCTCTCATCAGTCCACTTTGCCTCCCAAATACATTTTTCAGACCTCTACACTTCTGTGCCACCAGCACCCCTTTTTTTTCCTCTTCCATTGCAGATCTTGGCAATTGGAACTGGATGATCTTTAAGGTCCCTTCCAACCCAAGCCATTCCATGATCTTTGCTGGCATTTCTCTCCTTGGCCCAGCACCTGGAAGCACACTGAATGTCTCTTCCTGCAGCCCTCTGGATCTATCATCTTATTCTAAACATAAGCATTCTGCCAAACAGAGCAGCTCTTCTCCCTAAGCCCATATCACCCTTCTTCCACATCCCATGCACACTTTGCCTTGAACTATTTCCCTGCCCCAAACATCCAGCTGGAATTTGGCCATGGCTTCTCTTTGGGGATGAGTGTTGGTTTCCTGGAGCTTATTTTGAGTCACAAGGGGAGGGTGCAAACGTGACTCTGCTGATTTAAGCCACTGGTGTCAGCAGGGCAGAATGCTGACCGCTGCTCCTGGGAGCATCTTTGGTTTGGCTGGGAGAGCTCCAGGTGACATCTGGGCTGAGTCCAGTCCTATAGGCCTGGGAGATAAAGGTTGTGGAGCTGTGTGTACAGCACGATGAGAATGTGCATTTTACCCTCTCTCAGCCTTGACTAACACAGAGGGTTTCTACATTCTCATTCTCATTTCTACAATGAGCCTCAGTCTCACTGGCTGAATTCAGGACATTTCTGCAAGGACCCATGCTGTGCTCTATAGGATGTTTTTTTCCAGCCTTTTCACAAGGAAGTTCAATTGGTTGCCTTAGTTTCTCTGCTGTGGGACTTCAAACGGACCTGGAATTTGTGGCGGTTAGAAAAAATTGTGGCAGGTTCATGATCCAGACGTTTTGTTCCTCACTGACTTTCCTCTTGCTTTAGTTGATCCAAACACTGATGTTCTCTTTTGTCTCCCAGAGCATCACTTGGGTTTCCAGATAAGTTTTTCAACATAATTTTGGGGTAATTATCTGAAATGGTTCACCCCATGAACACAAAAAATCTAATTCTTATCAGAGATCTTTTTCTTCACTTGTTTCTGTGTTGGCATGAATTTGTCATAGGGGGGAGGGAGGTACCAAACGAGGATGCTCTGACTTCATCTCAGGTCGATGTTTTGGGGAGAAAAGAGGCAGTATTTATCTGAGTCTCATGCCCTGTCTTGGAACCCTCTGTCTGAAATTCAGATCTTCCCTGTAGGATTGACATTACCCACATCTCCCTCCTAAGGTCCAGCCCTCCTTTGCACTCTGCCCTTTAGCTCCTCCTGTGAATCAACCCTTTTAATTCACATCATAATGCAAAGAATGAAAATGCAGACTAACTGCCACATTTGCAGCCTTACAAGCTAGAGCTGGCTTCTGCCATTTGAAGATTAGCATCTGGGGTCTTGCATGCTTGCATGTCTTCCTCCTGCTGTAGCCTGAGCTGGTGGGGCCACCCCATTGCTGAAATGTACACGTGTTGAAATGAAGCTTGAGTCTTTGCTCTGCTGTATTTATTTATATATTTATTATCTCTCAAGAAGTCTGGTTTAAAAATCATTTCAAAGCAATCAAAGTTTGTTTTTGGAGAGCCAGTTATTCAGGAAGACATTGGAGTCGCTCAGCTGCACTGCGGCATTTCAGAGTAAGGCAGGTTGGACCGAAACCAGAATGCAAGAAAACTCTGAAAGCTCCAGAAATTTTGGAGAAAATTAGCCTGAAATAGATTGGGAAGAGTGAAAAAGTGATACATTAAAATTCTTCTGCATTAAGAGGAATATGGAAAGGTCAGAAGTAAAACTTTGCACTGAAGGTGGCCCAGAGTTGAGATGGAGACATGTGGGAGGAGAAGGCAGTGAGATGCCAGCAGCACTTTGCTTTCTTTTGAAGCTTTGTGGGACAGTGGCAGCTGTTGATATCTTTTTTTTCTAATAAAAGTGAAACTAGTGAGGAAGTGATGGGTGTTGATCAGCAACAGCTTCAGTGCATGCGTGTCCAGCTCCTGCACTGCAATCATGCAGAGTTCTGAAGTCCACAGTAATTGTTTGGGCCTTGCAGGGGCTTCAGGGGCACCAAAGCCAAGCAGTCTTGATTGACTGTGGTACTTCAGTGTCTTTTTGTTGTTGCATAATTCAATGGAACTATTGTTGGCCAAATAAATGCTGTTTTGTCCAACTTTAAAAAACACTACTTTTCAGCACTGTTTGTGGTTTCAGATCTGTGTGAGCAAATACTACAGGTGGACTGAAGGAGACTATTTGTGGCACTTGTTTTGCAGAAGAGATACAGAGGATAGTATGTTTAGGGTACAGTAATCTGTTGAAGAGGCCTTGGTGCCCAAAATGTACCTTTTTCAGCTACCCTAAGATGATAGTTTTCATCCATGCTTCCTTTAAGCTATCTCTTTACCTCCTGAAAGTATATTCTTTTACTGCTTCAGTTTGTTTGGCTGTGTAGGTTTAGCTGCACAGGCTTCTCTTGTCTTTTGAATTAATGGGAAAACGTAAATTTCTTTCTTTAACAACTGAAGTTATATTTTTTGCTGAGAGAGAACCGAGAACACATTCTGCTCTGACTTAGGGGGAAACACTATTTCTGTTAACAACACATGCATTAATAATTATATTTCCACTGTTTGTATGATCAGTGTTTTATTTAAGCTTTTGGCCTTCTGAAAGAGTAAAGGAAATGGTTGTACTTGTAAATAGCTTTTCTTACCTGTTGGTGCCTGAAATGGAACATAAGTGATGGCATTAGGGCTGCTGATTTGCGGAAAGTTTTTCTGTTTGCTCCCTTTGATTTGATGTTCATTGTTTAATTGATAACGGACTGTTTTAGCATCAAGTAAACTAAGAGCAGCTTGGTTGGCAACTCCTTTAAGTAGGCAGAAACAGATGATAGAGTTCTGCTGAGTATTAGTATTTGGAGTGTGTGGGTAAACCCCACAGACTGCTGTAGAAACACAGGATTTTGAACGACTCCGTTTTTACCAGTTTCAGGCGGAAGGTGTTAATTACAGGATGCTCTGAAATGTGTTTTTTGTTGTTGTTATTGTTGGCTTTGACAATCCCACTTTGCTGTGCAAAGGTAACAGGTTAGGAGCTAAGCAGTTATTTGCTGCTGTAGTTCAGCAGGCAGAACCAATCTGATACCTTGTGTGTGATCGTCCTTAACAGCTTCTACCAGTTTTCCAAGTGCTGATGAGTTGTTTACCTTCTGAACATCAACGTGAATTAAGAAAGATACATTTAAAGATAGTTTAACGACTTTCTGTGAATTGAATATCTCAATTTGCCATTGTTTCTGATAGTTTTCCAATATGTTTGACCCCTATTAAAACAGTTTGAACAGAAATGTTAGCTGAAAAGAAATGCCTGCCTGCCCTGCCACCACGTTGATGCCTTGTGAAAATACAGAGTTCTTTCCTTTTAGCTATTACTGTGTGTGTAAAAAGTCTTCCCAACCCTTCTTCTTGGACATTGTCCATTTGCTTTCCGAAGTCTCATTTCGTTTTCTGCAGCATGAGTAGAATCATCATTAATGCTAAAGCAATTTTGTAACACTTTCCTAAGTGGATACAAATGCAATTTCTGGCCATTCTAAGCCTTCCTTATGCTGGCAAAGATGATACTGTCTTTAAGGTAGGAGATAAATTCCTTGCTACATAATTCTTGATAGCCTTTTATTTTGAGGTGCAGTGGATCTGATTTGTCCCTATTGGAGAAGTCCTGCAGAGCCTGCCAAGGAGCATTACGTTCTACCAGCTACATTTCCTTCGACAAGCAAACGTCCTCATTTTGATGGGCTGCAAGCCAATCTGAAGGACAAATCAGACTGCACTGAGTGCAAGTGCTTATCGAGAAAAGTTAGATATCCCGGTGAATATATGGAGGTCCTGAAATGAGGATCATTCCTTTAGGAGAGCGGTAAAATAGATGGTGGATGGCTACAAATGGGAGCCCCCTTTAGGTCTGGTGCTTACAGTTGAGTTGGGTGATTTTTTATTGATAAAAGGTGTTGCATTTTCATTGAACTTCATACAGATTGAGAACGAATACCCCTAAAGCTGTTGACAGATTTCATGGCAGTGAGTTTAAAACAAGTCATTCTCCTCCTCTCCCTTGAAATGTCTTATATTTTTTAATGATTTCCTGAAGTGAGGCTTGAAATGAAGCTCTTGGTTTTATATCAAATGAGTAAAAATGTGATTTCAGATCAACCAAAGTGATTTGTTTCCTTTTCTTCTTAAAATTTTCAGTATTCAAGTCCATTTACCTGCAAATGTATTAAAAATACCTCGGAACTGCCAGAAAACCAAACAACAGAATGTTGACGTGTCTCTAATCCCTCCCAAGCCCATAGATAATAATGCTAAATTTATCTCAAAAAGCAGTGTTTGAGCCCTGCTCACGCACACCAGGGTGCTGCCTTCTGCCTCCCTTCCTGCTGGAGCTCAGCCTGGGGAGCAGGAGAGCAGTGAGCCCTGGTCCAACCCTGGAGCTGGTGGGAAGCAGCAGCAGGACGACCGTCTTTTCACTTTCCTCTTTTGCAGTGGTGTTATTCCAGCTTGTGCCTCTTGATTTGCCTTTTCCCCATGCGTACATCCGTCTTCTTTCCTCCCTCACTTTTTCCTTTCCTCCCTCACTTTTTCCTTTCCTCCCTTCCTTCCCCACACCTGCCTCCATTCCCAACACATCTTGCAGGGAAGGGCTGCATTTGAAAGTCTCTCTTCTCAGCTGTTGTCTTTGGGCCCCATCTCACACCCACACACTGCAATAGGAAGAGGCAGTGTTCAGCAGTTTGCCTTTGGTAGGACCTGACAGATCCAGAGCTCTCTGTACGGATTACAAAAGAAGCCTTTGCCCTTGATTTTGAATTGCCTTGGGAATGAAGCTCTTGTGCTTTCACTAGAACAGAGACCGATTCTGTCTCTCAGGGTTTTTTACTGTCATTTTTAAGCTTAAGAAATGCCTGCTTCCTCCAAGAAAGTTTTGTCTTTCTTACAGTCTTTAATCAGTTGCAGCTGGTTTTGTTATTATGGAAAGCCCCAGCAGATTTAGCAACAAGAGTATTTTCAAAACATACATAAAATTATAACTCCTCCTCACTCTGATTCAAGTCCTGCCAGTGTCAGTGGCCAAGGCACCATACATCCCAGTGCCATTGCTCCAACTGCCCGAGTGATGTTTTCTTCTCATTCAATCAGCATTTTTCTTTCTTGACTGGCTCATGGTCCCTGGTGTAATATTCTCAGAAATAGAAGAAGCTGGTAGAACTTAGAGGCAGTTCAAATCGCACATGTTGTTCACCCTTGAATTTGGAAAACTTTGTTCTTTTGCTTTTCTGCACAAGGTGAACACAGCAGACCGTTTGCTTTGTCTAATTAAAAGATCATTATGATTATGTAGAAGAGCAGGGGCCTGTTTGCATTGTCGTTTGTGTGATTCATTATTTGCACTGATGAGATTTGTACTGTGTTTGTAATACTTGACATTGAAAACATTTGGCTGGATCACTTACAGCTTTGTGAGACTTCATGCCTCTCTCAGGAGCTCCCTTCTGAAGGGATGGTAGAGTCCTACTTAGAGACATTACCAAATGTTGGTCAGTGGTTAAGGCAGAAGTTCTGGAAAGATGTGTACTGGCTTCAGGTGTTATGTTTGAATAGTATTTCCAATAATGTTTGTTTATTATATGTATTTCTTCATTCCCCCCCCTCTTCTTGCCCCACCTCCCTCACCCATCCCGGGTAGGAATTTGACTTTTAACCTTTTTTTTTTTAGTGTTTGTTCATTAAACTGTAATTGAAACTTAATTTCCCCTTCTTGTAGAACAGTTGGCTTATGGAAAGACAGCTGCCATCTCCTGTAACCTGTTGTTATTCATGTCCTTCACTGTGCTTTGGCATTTCCTTCTGTTAAAAATGCAAGTGGGATTGTTAGACGTGTCACCTGCAAAGCCAGAGGTCAGCGAGGCAGCTCATTTAATGTGCTGATTTGCTGTAATTTAGTCATGCTTGGAATAAGGATCATACATTGAGTATCTTGGTGGCAGGTTGGACTTCCAGTAGCCCATAAATGCTTCGTTAGTGTTTGGGAGGATGTGAGGAGCCCTTAGCAGTGCAGTTTGTGCCATGGAAACCCTTCTCATCTATCTGAATTTTGTGTTCTAATTATGCATTAGCTGCAAATGAGATTGAGAACTCTCAGCCCCCCTTGTGTACCTCAGTGGGGTTTGTTCAGAGCAAAGCCTGCTGTGCACGTCTGCGTGCACTGAGATGCTCTGGAGGGCTGGGGCCGCGTTCCTGGGGTAGGTGTGGGCTGTGCAAACCAGCGGGATGTGGGAGGTCGGTCTCACCACGTGCTCTGTAAGTCGGGCTCTGCAGCGCTGACCGGTTTGCAATGACTTGCCAAAATTCCTACAAGGTAAGCATTTTCTAGGTGCAACCAAGTCAGTGAAACTCAGAGGTTGGCCCATCAATTAATTTTCTACAGAGTAGCTTTTTTTTTGCCCTTTTTGAGCTTAATTTTAACCACCGAGTTATAAACATTTTGCTTATTCATTGCTCGGTGCTGCATTGTGAAACCTGTACTTGCTGTAGTTGGGCTGACAGCTGAAAATGTTCTGAAGGATGAGTTTTACTGCTGGAAAAACTTTATGTTCAGTTCTCAGAATGCTCCACTTCAACAAGGTCACGCTGTTTTGTTTGCCTGGTTGATTTGCAGTTCTTTTCATTTCACCTTCTCGACTATGATGTTGGAATATGCAAGTTGAAATTATAACACAAGATGTTGCACCATTTTGCAAAAAAATATTTTAGGCCACAATATTAAATTACCCTGCTTTTACTTAATCTTTTAGCAAAGCAATTATCTCTCCTCTTTGTGTTATTCATTGTGTGACTGTGGCCCTGATGAGATCAATTTATTCTCAACTTTTCTTTTTAGCATTGTAATACCTTTCCTCTTTGTTGTGACATGCCAAAAAAGTCTCCCTGGCAACAACCCGCTGTGGTTATTCTTAGCATCTCTCGTCTGGCCGTTTGCCACCATGTCCACCTGGCCATTGTCACTGTGCTAATTGGTTTATCCTTCGCAAAAGACTTTTTTCTTTCCCAGTTTTAAAAGTTCTCCTACGTTTTGCCACTTCGGTAGGTTTCAACTTCGTTATGCTTTGTAACTCTGATTCAGGCAGACTCTTGAGCGTGTCCCAGATTTAAGTTTCTGTGCTGCTGTATGGGTGACCAGGAGGAAAGAGGACGGCGCCCACCTTTGTGCAATATGCTGCACAACACTAACATGCATTCATTTCGCAAACATGAGCTGGTTGTCCCAACCCAGGAGATACTCAGAAGTATTTGGTGAAGGCCCACATATGATGTATTTCAAATACTTGGAACTTGGGCTGATTTCCCATGCTGGGAGCAGGTTACTGCAGGCAGACTTTGGCTGCCGTACCCACTGCCCTCCTGGCAGCTGGGACCTGCTTTGAGTCCAGCAGGGAAGTTCCCACTGACGGATGGAGGGTGGAGCAAACTCTGTGCTAAAATGTGGTTCTACCAGAAATGGCATTGCTGTAAATGAGGAGGCAAGGAGCTCCTAATGAGATCATATGGTTAGCAGGGCATGCAGCCTAAAACTTTCCATCTGAATTACTGTTCTTTGTGGATGAAGGCAGTACTGGGACTCATAACCTCTGTGAGGATGCCCGGAGCATGTCTGGTCTTCATACTACTCGTGTGGTCCAGCTTTACGGTTATGTTAAAAGGTGGAAGAGAAGGAATCTGAATATGCACCCAAATTGCTCTGCTGGCCTGTGATTCAAGGAATCCCATAAATCCTCTAAAAATTGAGTTCCAAACTAAAGTTGTGTTGAGGCAATGTTCTCTTGGGACTTCTCTTCCAAACAGGACCGGCTCTGTGCCTTGTGCCCAGCGTGCTGTGCTTGATTCACTTCTTGTTTAGACCACTTTCAATTTGCTTTCACCTCACAGGAGCTCTCATCCATTTTAATTCACCTTGTTGGATTTACCCTGAGCTTGTATGAATGACATATAGCAGAAAGGTCCAAATGCAGACAGTAGTATGAAAAAGGGATTTATAAATTATGGAAGGCAAATGTAGCTGAGCAGGATGGCAAGGGAGAGAAGAAAGACAAATAGAGGACATTTGGAAAATAAAGCAAAAGAGAAGATGAGCAGAGCTGTATAAATAGAGGAAATTAAAAAAAGTCAGAGAAACTATTGATTAACAGATGAACAAAGCACATCGCAAATGCATACAATGGCAAGGAACAGCAAAAATGCATGCTGAGAAACTTAAAAATGGGAGAAAAATTGCAAGAAATAAAAAGTAAGATTTGTTGGCTGTTCTTTGTTGCCTCTGACCTTTGTGGTTCAGGTCTCAATTTAGCATGGAAGACAAATGAGGATTTTGGTGGAATACTTGAAGGGGCTAAGGGGGGCTGGGGAGTGAGCTGATCGTGGGGGACAGGCACGACAGAAGCCTACAGCATGAGGGTGGCAGGGAGCATTGCAAGGAGATGACTTGTGATTTAATGTGCTATTCCCCAAAGAGCAATTCTTTGTTGAGCTGTCAAGGGGTTTGGTACTTTTCCAGAGGTGCAGATGTATTTGAGCAGTAGGAAGCTGAGAGCCAGAGCAAGCCCATCCTGTCTGCTTGTGATTCCCTGCCATGGAGCCTGCTTTGCTTGCACTCACAGTACCAAGTGATGATGCATTGGCACAGGCTGCCCAGGGAGGTGGTGGAGTTGCTGTCCCTGGAGGTGTTCAAGAAACGTGGAGATGTGGCACTGAGGGATGTGGTCAGTGGGCAGTACTGGTGGTAGCTGCATAGTTGGATAAGGTGATCCTAGAGGTATTTTCCTGCCTTTATAATTCTGCGATTGTAGGTGATGGATGTCCTCCTGCCCACAAGGTGAGGGCAAGTCCCAGGTTTGGTGCCGTGTTGTCATCGGCTGTGAGTGGCGCGAAGCCCAGGGTGGCCCCTATGGCTCTGCCTACCCCACAGCAGAGTGGTCTCCAGCTGGGCTTCAGGCTGAATCATTGTGGTCAAAGAGAAAGGAAAAAAAAAGAGATGATTTGCAGCAACACGCATGAAGGAATGGGAAGCTGGGAGTCCATTCAGTAGTGTGTCTTGGGACTGCAGCTCAGCAGCACATCAGCGTGTCAACATCAAGCAGAGGATGTGGCACTCAGCATTCGGCTCAGGTGTTTGCCTGCTCTGCAGTGACAGATGAAGTGTCCGCAGAGCAAACAAGCTGCACTGAATACAGTGGCCGGCCTGCCTGCACGTTGTACGTTTGTATTTAAAGAGAAATTCCAGTGGGCTGCCCTGCTGACAAACCGCAGATGATGGCTGTGAACAAGTCATGCAGTTCAGTCACCCGACTGCCTGCCCTGGTCCCTGTACTGGGCTTTCCAGAAAGTTCCCTTCCCCCTGCCAGAAAGAGAAGGTAGAAAATGAGAAAGTGCTTTATTAGGACAATATCGCTGCTGTGGAACTGGGGAACCCTAAAGCTGATGCTGTTTTGAAAGTGCAACAGCTTCATAAATGACTCGTAAGAGCTGTAGGTACAGCTGTATTTCCCTGAGCCTTTTTGAAAGTCATCATGAAAAAACAAAGCAAGATTGCAAGCCAGCAACTGTACTTTTGGTAGATGTCCTAAAGGGAGTGACAGAAACACAGGGAGAGGCGGTTTCATGGCAGCAGCATGTTCATGCTTCAGTAACTCACAGCATCTGTTACAGTTTGACTGCTGCGATGGGTAAGGCAGAATCTGAAGATGTCATCTAATTTTCTGTAAAGCACATAATATCAAAGATTAATGAGCAAGCAAACGTTTCCCCAAAATAAGGTGTTTTTGGAAATTTGCCGATGGAAAATTCTTGTATGGGACAAGCATGGTAGCTTGGGGGCTTCCAACACCAAGGCTGTGATGCTGTGGCTGGTAGAGGTGGTAGTCCTGCAAGGGCCGGAGTGATGTTGGTGTCAGTGGGGATTTTGCCTGTCTCAGAGCATGAAGCTGCATGTGGCTGGATGCTCAGACACAGCAAGTCCACTTAGAGCCCAAATATCAAGGAATAAATACCAGATTGAAAACTGGAACAGTTTAGAGAGAAGCTTGGGGGGACTGCACATTGCTTAGGAAAAGGCAACACCATATAGAAGGATCTTGTATGATATGTAATGCTATAAGCAGTTTGCATGAACACAGCATAAAGACCTTTTCCCTTTGGGTTTTGATGTGCTCTCTCTATGTTAATGAACTGTCACAGCTGGAGATGTTGTCTGGTTCTTGACTCAGCAAACAGCTAGGGCTTTGCTGCATGGGATAAGCTAGGACTGCTTGCCTGTATTAACTGCAAGCAAAAGTGGAGGACAGCCAGGAAACAACCATGTGCAGAACCACGCTGGGCTATGCTCACACCTTTCCCTCAGCAGGATCTGCTGCCCATCTCCCAGCTGCCTTCTGCCCCTTGCAGCACTGCAGGGAAGGCTCTGTCACAAGCACAACCCAGGCTGCACGGCTCCCATTCTATGCTTAGTCCAGAAGCACAGTTTTCCTTCTATCAACAGCTTTTATACTGAACTGGAAGGTCTGCAGTATGAGGAGAAAAAGTCACTGAATGATCAATGTTTTTTTGTTGGCTTAAATAAGAAAAGAGTGGGGTTTTTTTGGATGGGATTTTGGGTGAACTGTTAGAGTGGTGCTGTCCTTTGGTTTAGTCTGGATGATTAGCACAAGAGAAAAATGCAACCCTGTCTCTCAGCATTTAATTTTCAGAAATGTGAATTTTTCCTGGTGGGAACACAGAGGGTTTCAACAGAGGCCATTGTTATCCCTGCAAATGCCGAGTGTCTGCTGTTGGGAGATGGAGAACAAAGTTGGCACCAATAATTAGCAGCTGAAGCTCTGATTTGGCAAAAGTTGCTGAAAATGAACAAATGATGGAGAAGTCTTGGGATGACTTAGTAAAATACAATGCAGTCGAGATGACTCTCAGAGTGGTACTGCACAAAGCACAGGGGGAAGGTAATGTGGAAAATACGATTGCTCTTCTCATGAGCCAGAAGGACGGCCAGGGCTGCAGAGGGACGAGATGAGGGGCAGGAAGGGAGCAGGCAGCCTGCCCTGCAGGATGGTGAGTGCAGGATGCCAGGAGCACGCTGTGCCTCTGGCGCAGTGGGGATGAAGGCACCGCACTGCTGGATTGCAGTATCACCTCTGATAGCTCTAGTCTTGCTGCTTATTGCTGTGCTTTATTTATTTATTTATTTTTTAGTGAGTAATGAGAGAGGACATGACCGGCAGCCCCTGCCAGCTCACTCTTACTTTTCTGGAAAGCTTGTAACAGTTACTGTCAAATTGTACATATAATCTGTAAGGCAAATCAGACTTAGAATATGTGATTGCCTCATGATCCTATAGAGAATCTCCCGAGCCCGCTGTGATAGCTCAGTAATTACTTCTGGGCACCAGTGAGGATTAACATGAGGCTTTCCCAGTGGAGCAAAACAGATAGGGCTGGTGCTGGCTGCTGGTGGGTTTTGAGGCCTGACTAAGCCCAGGAGGAGATCACAGCTCCATGGGGATGGAGGAGCACCGCGTGGGGCCTTCTCTGTTTATCTGAGGCTGTGGCCTCATGTCCTCAAAGTTCCATGTAGAAATGGTAAAAGGCTGTCCAGATATTCCTATAATGAGCCTGGTAATCCACTCATCCCAAGCAGCCAATTTTTATGTAAAAACGTCAGTAAGTGAAGATGGAGATTCCACATCCTTTAGTAACATTTCCAAGAGTTGTTTCGTATTTCACCTTTGAAGGTGATGACTTCAGCCTCCTCCCTCTGCTTCCTATTATGCTGCTGTGAACTGAGTGCTGGAAGCCTTTAATCAACCCTCAGTGCTTCCTCTGCCTGTCCGAGTAAGTCTGCTGTCTGACATTTTCTGAAATCAAGAGATTCTTAGGGTGGATTCCTAGGGCTCTTGAAATACAAGTGATAATAATGATATTAACACTAATCATTGTTATTCTGTAGGGTGAAATGTCAATATTCCATATTTTCACGTTAATTTTTAGGGTCTATATGCCACATGAGGTGTATCCCCTCCTGCCAAAATACAAGATTTTTGTATCACAGGCACTATTTGAAACAGCTTGTAATAACGTTGGCTGCTATTGTGCCTGATGGAGTGGTCTTTGACATGCAATAATGCAAAGTGACATGACAAATTAGGAACAAAAAATGAAAAGCTGCTAAATAATCTTGAATGTAGCTAAAAATGAATTCATCTCGTATCTAAAGTGTGTTCCTGATTTGTAATCGTAAAGAGGATCCGTGCCACTACTGTTAAATGATATGAGTGTATTGAGGAAAGGAGCTAATGCATTGAGGGGGGGATGTTGGGTTGTTACCAAATGCTCCATATAAACAGGTCTTGTTGGCGACAGCATTTGCCTGGAAATATGACTGCAAAGTAAGCTCAGATTCAAAGTGTGGTGTTGGCCTTTACCTGTGCTTCTGAAATCAAGGATGCCCTTGGTAGCACAAGATCTCTCCGTGGTGCATTTCTTACATGTGGCACTGAGCGACACGTAGCCACTGTAGGGATGGGTTGGACTGCACGATCTTAGTGGTCTTTTCTAACCTTAATTATTCCATGAATATAAGTACTTTTAAGCAACAATTATTTCACTGCAGACAGCTCTGTTCTCCTTGTCAAGGCCTTGGTGTATCTCCTTTGGCCTTGTAATTATAACACAGTACTGCTTTGTAGAAAGTATTGTTTTTACGTTGCAAGGTAATCTTTCAGGTCAGATTTCTCTCCCATTTAGGTCACCTTTAACTGACATTGAAGGAAAGTTATGCTGTTACATAACGTAACAAAAGCTGCTGCTTCAAATTTATCCCAGCTCACCTGAGACCTGAGCCTGAACCGCTGTCAGTTTTTAACTTGTTTGTTTGTCTGGTTGCAGCGCCTAACCTGACTAATCTGGATGGTCTCGACAGTGCACTGAGCCTCATTGAAGATCAGGTGCACAGACTGAGGCAGCGCCACCGGAGGCACGCGACGGATGATGATTACAACATCGAAGTCCTTCTGGGGGTCGATGACTCAGTTGTTCAGTTCCATGGGAAGGAACACGTTCAGAAGTACCTGCTGACCCTGATGAACATTGTGAGTACAGCGCTGCCATGGTGCGATGGCAGCAAGGGGTGTTGGTTTTGACGTTTAACACATCATAGATTTTTCTCATAGCAGGAGGTGAAATGATTTCTAGGAGCAAAATCCAGGCCACAAAAGTGAAGAAGGAACAAAAGAAAAAGGGGCCAAGGAAGAAACTGACAGTGGAACCATTAAAACACTCAAAGTCCTGCTTATGTGCTTTGATTGATGGGGGCGTAGGGTCAGAGCCTCAGGTCCTTGGAAGTCATTACGTTTTAGATGTATATTCCCTTAACTTAAGCTCCCTGCTGAATAACATGGTTTGGAGAACTGTCTTCAAATAGGGCCGTATTAGAAACTTCGATTGGCTTATACATTTTTAAAACTGCTCAGTTAAACTCTTTGATTCCTCCAGAATCACTTACAGTCCCAAGCCACCCGCCTACTCCTTGTTCACGCTGCAGTAAAATGCTATGCGGTCTATCACTGAACTTTCTTAAATTGATTTAGTATTTAGTCCGTAGCTGACACCGTTAGGTTTCCTTTGTTAAATATTTAATCGTTGGAACCATTGTGCAGCAGACTATATAATGTGGTAATGAGGAATACAGGAGCTAGAGAATGTTTGGAGGAGCTGTCTTTTCTTTCTAAATATCAGAGTAATAGACATTTCCACAAGCACCTCTAGTACACAGACAATAAGCAAGGCCTCTGTGTTGTGGGGTAAGAGTCAAATTTTGAAAAACAGTCTCCATTATAGTCAAAATAAGTAATATTCTTTTGGCACAAAACTGGCATTGAGTGGTGGCCCCCTTCATAGACCACTCATTCTGGGAAGAGTTCCTTCTCGTGCTCACCTGGAACAGAAGTCTGTTTTCAGTAGAAACAAATCAGCAAATATGTGTTCTCTGTGAAATGTTGCTGCATTAAAATTGTAGGTCTGCTCTGGTTTTGACAGACGGACTGTGGTTGCTGGAGCTCACAGTAGAATCAAGAGGATGGAGTGTCTGTAGGTGACTTCTGGGCATTCCAGACGCCGGCAGATATATGGACACAGTCTGTCCTGTTAGCTACTTTTGTCTGGGGTGCTTTTATCCTAGGAAATATTTTTTAATTATGAAGCATGTTGTCTCATTACTTTATTGCATTTTAACAATGTGTGGAATGTCAGTGTTTTTCATTTTAAATGAGAGGTGGAATACAACGTAAGGAAATCCCTTGTGCGATGTAAATTCAATCGCACTGCTTTTTTATAGCGATATTGTAAATAGTTAAAAATCTGTACTGACATTAGAGTTACTGGGTACTTGGTGTATGCTCTTGTGGCTGTAAATACGTACATTTTAACAGAAATGACATAGTGAATTTCATCTGTTTGTGTGGTTTGTTTCCTCTGAGGCTTAAAACAAAGTCTACAATGAAACAGATGGTTTTATATATCTCTAAATTAACAAGCCAAAGAGGCCAAACCAGGAATGTGGCAAATGGGCTGAAATAGATTAAGCAGGACCCTACTTATCATGTCACTTAAAACTATTTTTAAGAATTAAAATATACAGTAATGGTAAAGGAGCCATAAATGTTCCAGCTCTGGAATACACTTGTTCCTAATTTTAGCAAACCATCCAACACACAAATTGTAAGAAATAACAACTCTTAAACATGCTGTCTCTGCAAGTGGTTTAGAAAGTGCAGTCTGTGTAACCATATACTGGAGCTGTAACAGCTCCTGGCACGGGCAGCAGCTGTTCTGTTGGTAGGTCTGAGGCAGAAACGTGTCCTCTGGGGACGGAGGATGTGTCCCTTCCCTTTGTGTCCGGGCTGCGAGGAGCTGCTCAAGGAGGTGCTGAGAAATCTTTGGCAGCCACAATGTTGTCCTGGTCTGTCCTTCACTAATACTCAGCCAGTTTCTATAGTCTGTGTTTTAGACGAGGGATGGCGTGATGGGGACCAGTCTTCTGTTTCTTTCTCTCCAAGACTTGCTCCGCTACGGAGAGGCAGATACCAGCTGGTATGGAATGTGTGTTTACAGTCTGGGCCTGGTGAGATACATAGGCCAAGGGGAGCTGAAAGAGAAGAGAGATGGCTGAAAAAAAAAGTCTGTTGGAAAATCCCACTGGAACCATCACACTGTGTGTACCCTGCTGCTTTTACAGGCACAATCAATTAGCTTTGTACTTTAACAAGGCATTAAGCATAAAATCAATTAGCTTCATACAGTAAGAAGGCATTAAGGATAGAATCAAGTGTGCATAAAAAGTAAATAAACTAAAATAATAATGGAAGTCTTTACTGGAGATAAAGGGCTGATTGAGAGGGCTGAGTTTCTCTGGTTCCAAAAAATAAAATAAATTCCAGGTGAGGTCTCCCTCATGCCCAGACTCCCGGAGGCGTAATCGCTTTCCCAGAAGCAGCGCCCAGCTCGCAGCATGGCTGCTCTCCCTGCTTTGCCTGGTTTTGCTGTGCATGATGCTGTGAGCAGTTGTCCTTAATTAACTTTTCCCAGGGATCTTGGGTGGAGCACTACCATCAACCCAATCAAAACAATATATTTTTTTCAAGCCCAGTGCGATGACTTATTCAGTCAATCTGTTTTGTGCTGCTTAAGTGATGTGTTACAGTCCACACCTAAAAGCCATAAAGTGAGAAAAAACAGACTGCGCGTCCTGGCTATCTTGAATAGCAGTGCTAATATTTATCCTAATGTTTGGAAATGAAGTCACAGCCCCCAACCAGTAGTGAGAGGCTCACCAGAGGGTTCTTAATGCTTTGGGCTGCAGACACACATCCCTGTCTGCCAGCAGTGTCACTGCTGTGAGCCAGGCCTCCTGTCACCCATCCTTCCTCTCCCACCATTCTTCATACAGAAACTTGGGTTTCTCTTGACATCCCTTTCTCTCTGCTCTGCACCATGGGGACATTCATTCCACCTTTGGAAAGAAATGCCATTGTTTTTACTTTGGAGACCTTCAGCTGCCTCTCACTTGCACCATTTTCTCTTGTGCATCATGGTGTGTTTCTTCCTGGGAAGGATAGCAGCTTGCACAGGCCTCTGTATTTTCAAGTATAAGCCCACCCACTGCACAAACTATCTTTGTATTTTTAGCATGCAGGACCATTGCAAGAGAGGAGAGAGATTTGGGAGCTATCTTGCAGCCCTGTTGTTTACTCAAGAACAGGGAAGGTAATTCAATTTCTGCAAGAAAGCAGCAAAGGAATCAGAGATTTTATCTGCTCCTACAAGTGTATGGGAAATATTAAAAACCACTTGACCAGGAGTGGCATTGGAGAACTATCTTGTTCATCAGGAAACAAAAGGATTTCACTGCAGGATGCTGTGGGAGGAGGAGCAGGGCGCTGAGCTGCAGTGGGCATTGGTGCTAGCCAGCCCCAGGCTAAAGTTCTCAGATTGTTTCATAACCCTCTTAAAATAGTTCTCAGTATTAAGCAGGTCTTCTGCTGCCTGCTGCGGAAAAGGAGCAGAGCTGGAGCTGGTCATTCACATGGCTGAGTTGGTCAGCCCACCAGAACCCTGTGTTAAGAGTCACATCCAGGATGAAAATGTGGGTAACAAGGCTTCCCAAGAGGCAGAGTTGGAATATATTCACTTACGATATTTCTGCTTTTTGAAACAGCAAAGTCTCATGAAGTATGCTTGCTTCCAGATAGTATGGAACTTATTGGCTCCATCTGTCTTCAAGTCTTCAACTTTCATGCCCCTCTTTGCATTGTGTTTTTTCCCCAGTAAAGCCCCTGCCTTAACCTTTTCTTTCTTATTTTGTCCTTCTTCCTCTATTCCCATAGCAGTATTTTTGAGCCTTATTTCAAGTACTTCATTTTTTAATGCTGGCAATTGTCATCCTTATGCGTATTTTGGAAAAATTGCCTAAAAGCTGCTCATTCTTTGAATTCTGGAGTGTTTTGGGGACGAGAAAATAATCTTTAAATTTGCTTTCTATTTCTTTACTGTAAAAGATGTAACAGTGGAACATTTAGTGGCTAGCCTATGTAGCATCCATGTAATGGATACGTGGTCAAAATGTTTGTGATACTGAAAGGCAGCTCTGCAAAGCTGAAGTTTCTGCCATCATTTCAATGAGAGATAAGCTCTAAATAGGATTAATGCCTCACTTACGGCAAGACTTATCTGAATATTTAATTATTTATATGCCTTTGAAATCAGTGAGAGTCAGTTTTAAAACAGCCCGTAGGATTATGTCTGTCCCAAACTTCAAGTGAACATTCTGCTCCAGAACATATAGATTTAACAAATTTTCATTTGAGTAACTGAAATCAATGGGTGTTCTGCAGCTGGGAAGGCCCAGGAGTCTTTCACCTGTGTCTTTCAGCACTACACATCTCTTTGAAATTGTGGCCCTGAGGCACTCCTGAATATGTTATCCGTCCCCTTTAATAGGGTGTCCATGATACTACGATGATATGTGAGATTTCTGCTCTCGTGTCTGTGGCTGATGAGGGATGAAGATTTCCAGGTACAGAACAGCAAGTCCCTAATGAGAGGAAAGGGCAGAAGTGCTGCTGGTTTCTAACTGGCAGTTGGATGAAATCTGAAAGCGTGTCTAATTCAAGCTGCTAAAAAGAAAGTGATGATTGAATGCTTTGAAATAATGGTGCAATCTGTATTCAGGATCATGCTTTTTAAACTAGAAAGCATTTCTTAGACAGGAAGGATATCTTATTAAAATAGACTTTGCTGGATTTGTAAAAACTAAGCAACTTATAAGCACCAATACTCATTATTTCAGATCGGTTGACTTCAATGAATAAACTTCAAATCTGAACTGACTCTAAGAAATTCCCCAGATGACAAATGCAGGTCCAGATCTATTCATCTGTAGGACTTCAGTTGTCAGTAGCTGAATGGAATGGCAGCCCAGTTGAAAATTTAAATGTGAGAGTTAACTGCTTTTAGACTGTTCATTACAAACCAGTAGCTGCAACTTACAAGGAAGAAAGTTTCTGATGAAACCTCAGAAGATGATTTTTATTCATTATCTTGATTGCTGCTGTAGGGTGGGAGTTGTGCAAGGGAGTGGGCACTGGGAGGCCATGTAGAAAGCAGTCCTTCTGAACCCCTACAGAGTCTATTCGTTTCCGTAGGAGGGTTATTTCTATTGCCAATTAGGTGAGCATTTCTCATTGTAATTAGCTGCACTATACCTTGCTGTTTTCATGTTCTGTGCTGTGTCCAGCACTCAGATTTTGGTGATATTCTCGCAGTAGAGGATAATTACTGTTCAAAGATAGATTTTCCTTTAGTCCAAGTACCAACATGAGCTTTAGCCATAAAGATTGCAGCCAAGGACTTTGGAGATGTGACAGTGTGGTTTGTGTGATGGAGCATGGATAATTAGGATCAGCTTGCAAATGTTGGGTGCTTTCCTTAACCAAACTATTTAAATAGTTCACTGCACTTATTGCGTTGTCGCCACACTCTCGTGCCTTGTAGTAAAATAATATATTAATCTACTTAATTACTTTATGATACCAGATTTGATTTCAGTAGAATGATCTTGAGGTAGCAACTCAAATACTGAGTCTTTTGGCATAAATGTGATTTACAGCACTTGGAGAAACTTCCCAGAGCAGTGGTTTGTGGGCAAAAAATGAGGAGTTCCAAGAGCCTGAGGGAGGAACTGAGAAAAATAAATTAGTTGTACAGTCAGAAAACAGAGTCTATGACCTTTCTAAAACCAATCTTATACTCAAAGACGAGATAGAGACCCACAACACAAAGCTACCTTGAGTCTTGCCAACACATCTGCTCTGGGGAATGTTTTTCATTTTGTTCAGAGGCAGCAAACTTGGACTTGGTACCATCTCCTCACTCTCACACCAGTGAAGGTAAATCAGGCCTCGGACACAGATTCAGATACAAAACAACAGATGCTTATCTCTGTTTCATAGTGCACATTGCCAGGCACTCCTCAGACTCCCTGTTGCCTATGTTTTTGAGCAGAATTGTGTTTTTCCAAATTGGAGGTTACAGTTTGAACTTTAGGTTGCATATGTGTTGTGCACTTTCATTATTCCTTTTTCCTTGTGATACTCAACAACAATTTGCAGGAAAAAAAAGGAGTTCCTTTCCGAGGAAGTGAGGAAATGCCTAAAAAGGGAAACTGAGAGCCCCGTATTTTGCCTGCTGGGTTTCTATGTGACCATAGTTTATCCACCAGAGGAGTTGGTGTAATGTTATTCCTGTGGGATTAAGATGAAGCTTTGGGAATGTTAAAAATGTTACTTTGGGAACTTCAAAAACATAAAGGAGGTGATGAAAACCAAAGAGGATAGTGGTGTTTGAAGTGAGAACACATAAAAATAAAGCGGGAGGGGAGTGCTTTTGGGAGGGGTCAGATTACAAACATTTGTGCTCAGTATCCACCACGACATTTCTGGTTCCTCGCCTGTAATTCAAACCAGCCATCTCTTACAGAGACAGACAATCGCTGGATGCCCACCAGGCACTGAGGCTTTGCTGCAGATAATTAAGATCTGATGAATGAGCTGCAACCCGGGCTGGGCTCAGCGATGGCTTGCCAGGAGCTGTGCTGTCCCACACGCATGGTCCTGCTCTGCCCCGCGGCACGTAGCCATGGGATATTTCTGCAGCAGTGCTCCTGCAAGGATGTAAGGGCCATCCAGTGGCCACCCGATTGGGTTGGACGAGCGAGCAGTGTGTGGTGACTGGAAAGCTAGATGAGTGAGCTGCATCTCGTATGGGGCCCTCTGCAAATGGCCAGATGTGGCTCTGTTGGCTGCCGAAGTTGGGTCATATCCCTCAGAGGCTGATGGCAGCGGGAGGCTGAAGCTGTTTGATGTCTGTTGCTGCTGTGTGCTTGTGAGCCCGAGGCTGCCGTGCTCACCCGAGCGAGTGGTGTTGCATGGGGCCACAGGGACATGCCTGGGGACCAGCTCATCTGAGATGGTTCATGGTTCAGTGGGACCAAGATCCCGATAAACTGCAGAGCGGAGAACTCCCTCAAACCGCATGAATGAGTTTGCTGATGACTTGCCAGAATATGCAGATCGTGGTTCTCTTACTGCACGTCGACATAATTGGAGACCTGGGGAGCCTGTGGATTTCCCCTACAAATCCTGCCAGCTGCAGGTAACCTGCGCTGCATCAAGACCAGCAGAGCTGTGGCTGTTTGGTACTATTTGCATTACAACAGTTTGAAAATTCCCTTACAGTATTGGGTCCCATTTTGTTGAATAATAAAAACTTGCAGAGCTTCTTTAACGAAGCCTGGTGCGTCTCACAAAGGCTTAGCTTTACTTGAGTTGTTGGGTTTTGTGTTTTTTCGTGGTTTTTCCGTTTCAGTGCTTTTGAAACAGAAAAAGTTTTTACAGAAGTAAGGTTTTTACTTGCTTACTCTGTTGGCGTCAAACTTTCTTAGGGCAGAAGACATAAAATGAGCAGAGAGGGACAGAAGGAAAACTAATAAATCGACTGCTTATTTTCTTAAGCAGCACCAATCTGTGCCAACCTGGTTTCTAAACAGAAGCAGAAATAGAAATGCATATTTTGCTTTGATTGAGATATCCCACAAAAATAAACCGTGATACAAAGTTATCTCAAAATAGCTTGTGAACTACAATAGTTTTGTGAAAGTCTCTTTACAGTGTTTCACTGTGCCTTGAATTCTTTCAGCTTTACCCAACGTTCTGCATCGCCCTCTGTAAATGCTGAATCACTGTGGACGTCTAATGGGATTTAGTGCAAAAATCTTCTGTGCCTTCTGTCTAGGGGCTGTCGTTTTGTGATGAGCTTTGTGCATTCTCCTTTTCCTATGCAGCAGCACAGTTTCAGCCTGTGACCCTTATTGATCTAAGGGCAAGAGATCTGTTCTGATTTTTGGTAGGTGTAGATCAGGATGCCCTGCAGAAATGCATAGGAATAGAGCAAAAGTATTGTGTAACCATTTTCACACCTGTCTGTATTTATTATATAGACATCCAAACCTATTCCATGTCTGTTATCTGAACAAGCACTTCAGTGCCCAATGCTGCAGCCGTGTTGGACAGGAGCTCAGTGCCCGCAGGGCGCTGGGTTGCTTTGTGCCCCACATAATGGGCTGTGTTTGCTTCACGCTGCTCTCCTGTGGGTTGGCAGGTGGAATCCTGGAGAAACTGAGCACAGGTTTGTGGAGGCCCCTGTCAGTGCCGGAGAGCACAGCACTCAGTCACTTGGATCTCATTGCTTTAATAACTTCCTGAAACAAATAGGTGCAATTTAGGTCATACTGAAAAAAAAGGTAAAGCATCTGTTTCAATGTATTATCTGTGCACAGCGAGACACTGCTGGGAAAGCCAGGGTGCAGCTTTGAGAAAGGAGCAGAGGGTTCCATTCAGCTCCATGTGAGGAGGGGTTGGATTCGTCCTCTTTAATGAAACCAAGAGCCAGAGTTTTGAATTGACCCAGTGTCCTGCAGAAAATCCACTATCCCGAGAGAACCGAGCAGCTTTTTTACAGTGCTTGTGCTTTTCTGTTCATTCACAGTTTGTTTGTTAGATGTCATTTGCATGAACAGTCAAACAGTGTTTCAATTCTGTTCCATCAACATTTTCATGCCAAGTTTCATTTTGGCACGCAGCAGTGATACGGTTGTTCTGTTACTCAGCCATTGTTAGAAGAGGCTTAGGTTAAATTCTGGAAGTTAATGAGAAACTGGTCTGCAGCAATTTGGATTATGCGTTATGAACTAATTAAATTCTTATTTACATGCCGTGCTTACTGTCTTCTACAGAGGAGTTCTTGTTCAGTACTCATTTCACGTATAGGTAATTTACAGCATATTGCAGCCTCCCATCACGGATGTGTGCGCTGTCTTCCCTGTGCACAAAGAATGGGGCAAATTAATATCCCTGCCTCCCTTGACGTGTGAGGGTCTTTTTCCTGAGTGAAAGAATGTTTGTAATGCAGAATGCATGTTCGTATCTCACGTCTTTACAATCTGTGTTCAGTAATGCTTCTTAAAGTAAAAATCTTTCAGGTCTGGGAATATAAAGTTAGTCTTTTGAAGTAGTATTTATATGCACAAATACGGGATGTAATTTCCAGAGCCACTGTTTACAAAGCAGATCAGCAGGTCAGGGTGGGCTGCTGCTCACAGCCACCTCTGTGGGATGCTCAGGACGTGAAACCTGGCCTGTTACCAAGCATAACATCAGGCTCTTGTATTAAAAATACTGATAAAATGAATTTAAATCCACTTCAAAATGTCAATCGGGATTGCTTAGTAAAATCAATGCTGGTGTATTCAGTTTTAATTGTTTTTACAGAGATGAGCCATTGGAAGTAGAGCTGATTGAAGAAACAGTATGTTATTTATTGTTGTCTTTTTAATGAAAGCTACTCTGAATGTTACTTATTAGACTGCAGTAAGGAATCTGTGTTTTAGGAGGAAATGAGATTTGTTTCTATCCACAGAGCAGTGGTGCAATCCTTAGCAAGAAGACACTCACCTGCAGAGAATATCTAATCTGCCTCTTCTGATTTGTGAAGCCAAACCCCTGCTGTTTGGCAGAGCACATTGATGCCAATGAGCGGCCTGGTCTCATGCATCTATTCATCATGGAGTATCCAGATCAGCCCCTTTAACAGCTGATATTTGCCTAGCTCACTTGTGGCAGTGTTTCCTAAGTCATCTTTATACATCCACATTTCATTTTGCACTGTAAATATTTACCATTCTCTTTTCAGTGTTTATAGGGTGATTTGTATCAGTGTGTGCATTTGGTTATAAAGCCCTACCAAAAAAAAAGAGTTTTTTGTTTGCCAGTGTGTTTTAGCCTTCATTCTGCTTGCAAAGTTTAACACTGATTGGTAGTGACATGCAGTCCAGTCAGTCCATGTGGCCAACCAGGCTTTTTGGGGGAGGTGTATCCTCTTGTCAGAATGCCATTTGATGTGTCCCAGATGGAGGAGTTGCAGGGTGCAGCTGAGCAGATTTAGCACATCCCTTTTGGGATAGAGGCAGCCCCAGGGTCTGTCCCTCTGCTCCTGGGCCCCCTTCCCACAAGTGGTCTCACTCAGAATGGAGCTCCTCTGGTTTGTGTTCAGAGTGTGGGCTCGGGTCAGGGAGGCACATGCAGTAGGACAGGGCAGGGTCTGGGGGCTCTCCATCAGAGGCAGGAGCTTTGTCATGGAATCCACCACGATGCACCGCTCATATGTATAAGTCTGTTTAGGTTGGCATTTAAATTCCTACTAGCATGAAGTCTCTGATGATGTTATGTTGATTTTAAATGATTTAAAATGAATTATGGCCTATTCAGAGGCTAGAAAATAAAAAAATTCCTTCTAGCATCGGTGGAATTTTGCCCTTTTTATGTATGATCACAAAAGATCTTTGTCTTAATGACAGCATAGCAAAGGTGCTGCTTTAGCATTTGCTGTCAGAATTACTTGTTGCCAGCACTGTGGCTGAAGCTCTGACCTCTTTTGCAGGTTAATGAAATTTACCATGATGAATCCCTGGGTGCTCACATCAACGTTGTCCTGGTGAGGATAATCCTGCTGAGCTATGGCAAGGTAAGGAGGGGTTACGTTAAATGGAGGAGGTTGAGATCTCTGAACTTGATTCGTCATGTACAAATCCAAAGAACATTTCTCTTTATAGGCATTTCCTTACAATTTGAACTTCACACTAGGAAAATAACCACGATTTGTTCTGTGTTTTCCCTGTGTCATTTTAACTTGCTGCTTAGCTCTGGCAGTCCGTCTTTTTAGACCTGTTTGAAATGATCCATGGGATGTTATGAACGGTTTGGTTCCTTAGAAAAATGTGAAGTTTTGTGGTAGAGCAGTATATAAGTATCAGTGAACACATGCTGGATGAGTTCTGCAGGATGCAGATTCCAAGAACTCACTTCAACTTGTGCTTAAAATGGGTTGGACTACATGTGCTTAAAGTTAAGAGATAACGGCCACAAGGCAAGAGCTCTGCAGATTGAGTCTGTAGTCAAGAGTTCCAAGTGTTTTCTTACCATTTCTAAGGGAGGGATTGGTCCACAGGCAAAACTCACTCTCAAGAGAAATGAAATGCTAATTGGCTCTGAAAGTATTAATCTTTTCAGTACTGATGTCCTATGTGGGCTAAATCAACATCAGATTCCATGGTAGCTGGAAGAGGGTGTTTGAAATACATTGATAAACTTTTTGTTTAAGGACTGCATATCCAGCTGCTCGAAGGAGAGCATTAAAATCCAATGGCTTTTTCTGTGACAGGGCTTGCTGGTATTTGCACGTTCATGTAATAAACCTGGGGGCTGGAAGATTCCATGTATATTCATGCAAGAAGCTGAAAGTCAAATCCAGCTGAATGTCAGTGGTGAGGCTCCTCTGACAGTCGCCACTTACCCTGCTCAACTAAACGTGCCAACCCATCTCTGCTCTTCTTGCAGAGATAGACAGCAATGTCAGTAAGTGTTTTGGGTTAGCTCACTCAGCTGTGTGTCCTAAAATCAAAGGTAAAAGAGGTCACATTTTCTGTTTTGTGATTGAAAGTTTGTGGTGTCTGATTAAATTATGAAATAAATGAAGCATCCTCATGATTGCTGTAATGACAGCAATTTGAGGGATTACAGATCAACTAATAATTCTCAAAAATATATTGCAGCAGTGGTTGAAGCCAGTGGAATTACCACATGGACTGGTTACTTCTTTGCTTTCCTTATTTCATAAGTATTTCATGGTTGCTATGCCTGCCCATCTTGAACTCAATCAATCTGCATTGGTAGTAGTGTGAACTCAGCTTCTGATGCATTTCCTGATGTAAGATCAGAAATAAAACATTGTCAGTTGATAATTTGAGGGTTATTATCTCACATTAATCTGCTTCACAGAGTGGAGTTGGTGGAGCATGGACACCTTCCCCTTCCTGGTGGGCCTTTGGACACATCACTGAATAGCTGCAGGTGGCACTAGATGATCTGCTTATGGACTGTCTATTAATGGGCTCTAAACCCATAATCCATAGCAGACCATGTTTTAGTTGTCCTGCAGGATTCAGCAGAACACAGTTCCAAACAAGTTAACCCAAATAACCATGAAGAAAATTTCTCCTGCTCAGAGGGAAAAGTTGGAATAGTTCTTATTTTCTGAACCTGTTCTTGAGTAATTAGAACAAAGCCCTCAATATTTTATTGGCCTCCTAAAACACGCAAGCATTAACGTTTTTCTGAAGTATATATTCCACGTACATAGTAAAAGGAATGGCGTGTGGACAAGTTAAGCCAGTGCATGCATAAAGCAGCCAGCTTGGCTTTGCAAGATGAAAATATTATCCCAGTCTTGCTTGAATAAGCATTTATTTTCCAAGCATGTAGCAGATATCTTCAGATTCACTCGCTTTATTGAAGGCAATTTATATATATTATCAAGGGTGCCATTTAAATAATCATAATAATTACATTATGGTTCTGTAACTGATGAAGTATGTACCATCAGTGTCAGATTTCTGACAGCACTCTGAGCTATTGCCAATTCTCAACCCCTAAGCAGCCTTTTACTGTATTGTGGTTGGGTTTTTTGTGTATGGTTTTGTGTTTTTGTTGTTTTTTTTTTTTAAGAAGAAGAAGAAGATGATTATATTATTTTATACAATGTCATCTTTTGATAAGAATAATGTGGACAATACTTGAGTTGCATAGCAACCAGCTTTTCTGTGGCTCTTGCTAGGAGGCACTCCATTTCTTGAAGCATACTTCTTAATGTTTTCAACCTAACAGAGCTGTACATTCGGAAGTTTCAGTAATTTTATTAAGTGCATTAAGTGCCTGGTAAGATGAAAAAATAGGTGTTCCCTGGTGACAACACGTTCAAATTACTCCATGGGCAAGTTCAAAAGATCTGACACCGTTTTACTGAAGTATATTTTTGTGTATGTTGTCACTTCTGGACAAAGGCTGAAGCTATGGCAGGTCGAGACCGTTGGCACAGGATGACATGCAGAGGCACTGGGACAGGCTTTGAATCGTGTTCTGTACCTGTGGTAGATCTGAGAGCTACTGTGCACTTCTCTGCATTTTTATATTGACCTCCTGAGACGATGGGATGGGATGCTGCAAATCAGTAAACAGGGCGCATGCCATGCGTTTTTCTTCCAAAGGGAAAAAGAAGAGCTGGCTTGTTTATTCCTTTTTGACTTCAGTGGTAGGTAGATCAGTTCCAAATTTTGGAAAATGCAGAATCACGTGAGAAGAATATTATTCAATGTTTTAGCAAATTCTTCCACTAAGATCTATTTTGAATGTAACAGTTCTGTAGTCCAGTGAGCTCTACAGCATTGCAGGGAAATAGCCAAAGCACCATGATCAGTGAGTGCGGAGGAGGTGGCAAGAGATGAGCTGAGAATGGACTTGGAAGCCCTGACTGGCTATTATAAAATTTGTTTTTAAACTTTTAAACTCCGAGCACTGCATAAAATCCTCTCATCACCTCTTTGAGGTGGATGAATAAAGATTATTTTTCCCACTTTACAGCTAAAATAACAAAGACGCTCAGCGTTATTCTGGAGGCCACACGGAAGGTCACTGGCAGT
Source organism: Perdix hodgsoniae (assembly GCA_035772895.1). Classification (NCBI taxonomy): domain Eukaryota; kingdom Metazoa; phylum Chordata; class Aves; order Galliformes; family Phasianidae; genus Perdix; species Perdix hodgsoniae. Next base: position 4,364,697 of record JAPSGF010000035.1, on the reverse strand, counting down.
CTGGGGATAAGAGCTCATAAATTCCTGGCTCCAGCCCCACACTCTGTCCATCCACAATGGTGACTTTGTGTGTAGATGAACCACCCTTAGACAGCAGCAGAAAATAGCACACATTCGCTGCAAGGGAGTGATTAAGCCAGTTATTACTGGAAAAAAAAGTCATTAAGACTTTCACAGGAACTGCATGAATTTCAATGAATGCAGCTACCTGAGGATTTATGAGAGTTATTTCTTGAAATCTGAACATGGCTATGCAGGACACCTCTGAGCTCTCTGGAGCAGCATGCACAACTCTGGTCACTGGGATGCATTCTGGCACGGCATGAGACAGGCTGGGGAGTGCTGCTCTGCTCAGCTGGGCTGGAAACCTGGGAGAAGGATCCGTGTTAGCTTCAGATCAGTGTTGGCACCAGAACCAGTGGTTGTTGGCCGTGTGGATGTCATCAAATTGAAGAGAAACCTGACCACCAGGGCAGAATCTTTCAGAAAGATGAGGGGAAGGAAAAGAACCAAATGGTTTTAAGATGATGAGTCGGTAGGAGCATCACATGAGGTGGCTTCCTGCAATCTCACAGGGCAGGACTGTTAACTGAGAAGGGTTTTTCAATTGTGTGTTTGGATAATTCAGAGCTCCTGCTGCCTTTATCTGGGACAATCTTCTCACAAAAAGGTGTTCTCTCTCTCTACCATGTGACCTTTATGTGGCTGTGCTCAGTGTGAGCAGGCAAGATGCTCTTGGTTCAGCTGGGCTGGAAAGCCTCAATCCAGCCTGAGCCAGGCTTATCTCTCTCTTTCCCAGAGGGTGGCACAGGTGGTGCAGCTGGGAGGGAAGGACAAGCCACCTCTCTAACTTAACTCAGGTGTTTGACCTCCCCATTCTTCAGCTGACCAGGGCTGGAAGGGCTCAGAGCTCCCCTCCTCCATGCTTGTCCTTGGAAGGGGTGAAGGCTCAGCCTGAGAGTTGTGCCCAGCAAGGCACCAGTTTTGTTAACTGTAGTCACAGAACAGCTGAGCCTGAAGGGGTGCAGAAAATTCTTATAAAGAGTCTTAAGAAGTGATGGATGTTTGCTGGTTGAGAATGGTAACCCATTTATGCGTGTTTTCTTGTTTATGAATGGTATTTATTACATAAATTGTAGAACACCTGGCAGTGCCAGCAAGAATCAAGCCTTGGTCTTGCAGTGTGCTCTACAAACAAGGAAGATGAAGTTCTTGTCCCAGTCTCTGGCCATCTCCAGTGACTGATACTGCACGGGCTTAGTGGCAAGGCAAGAACTTCCATGTTATTTATGAGTTTGGCTCCTGTTCTTATTTTTGCATTGTTTCTATTAGTGTGGGGATGAAGATGAGAGAAAATACTGCCCCTCTTAATGTTATCTGTGGGAATTGATGGATTGCCTTACTTAGATACTAGACACATAGCTTATAATTTCCTAGAGTGATTTGTTGGAACCTTGAAGAGTGTAAAGTTGGCTGATAGCATAAATAGTACTTTGTATTCCTATTCTGCTTATATTTATTCAGAATTAGAGACTGAAACATGTTTACAAACTGCTGCCATAAGAAAACTTTACAAATCCTTTGAATGCAAAATGACAGTTTGCTGAATGAGCTATTTTTGTTAGTTTGGTTACCATGGACACGAGATAATTCTTTTTATTTATTTTTTGCTTGTCTTGTTCAGGGTAAGAGAAGAATATAAAAGATCTAATCCAGTGTAGAATGAACAATAGAAGTGCCAAGTAGAAGGAATGTAAGTGGTGTGTTTTTCAGAGATGTTACACGTTCAAGAAGGGAAAGTCATACTTTGTCTCCTAGGAATGCTCCAACTTTTCTGCCATAGCTTGGAGTCTGATAAGTTTAAGCGTATTTCTGCTCCTTCTGGAGCTGCTGAGGAGCTGCAGAGCCCACTCCGTTGGTTCTCTTGGAGCACCACCTAATGGATGAGCAGGGGAAGGTGCTTTTCCAGCAAGCTTCTGACCTGCTCTTGTGTCCCTGTTAGTAAGCACCCACCACTGCAAAGCTGTACTCAGCTATTGCAAATGGCAGGTAAATAAAGCACTTGGTTAATGAAAGCTGCCACTGTATGGGTGATACCAGTGTGGTTTTTTACATATACTGGCAAGCTGAAGGCTCTGGAAAAGTTTGGGTAGAATATAGACTAAATGTGCAGTTTTCATCTATGAAAACCTTGTGTTTGAAATTCTCAAAGAATTATTTGATGTCTTTCTCAGTTTCCAAATTCCTTCCAAGAGTATTTGAAGGGCTTTGCAGTACAGATTGACTTGTTCTTTGGTGTCTTAATAACAGAGAATTGAACATCACACTCTTAACTCCCTGAAAGACAGAGCGAATAGCTTACAAGGCTCAAAGAAATCTGTATCTATGTAGCAATGACCTTAGAATCATTTCTTATTGTCCTCCTTTGACTCCTTGTACTAATGATTGTTGCAACTCATTCCTCTTCTATTTGTGGTTATTTTCTGCCAAATTTCTCTAAAAAAGTAGGGGAGTAGAAAAGATGTGAATCCAGAATCAGAAAAGAAGGCAACTGGAAGGCATCAGCAGATGCTGGGTTTTTGAGAGCAAGGATCCCAGCTGTCTCTCTGGGCAGGCCATCCTCACAGCCCTCCATGGTGTCTCCCCACATGGCGCTCCCAGCCAAGGGAGCAAACACATCCATCTGTTTCCACCAGCAGCTCTCTGAAATGCCCACAGATCTTTTGCTTTCCTTGCAGTGAGAAGGAGTTTCTCTTTCCACTGGCAGCCTTCCTGCTGATCAGCTGAGTAATGCTCTCCACAGGCCTGCTGTCCTCTTTGGAAAGAGGTCCTTCCTGGCCAGGTCTGCTCCCCAGCCAGCTGTGGGCTCGCGTGTTCCTGGCAGTGCAGGCCCATTGCAGGCCAACAGTAACACCTCCACCTCCTCTGTACAGCCAGCCTGCTGCCCCCAGACTGTTTGCTGCATGACAGAGAATGGATTTTGCTTTAATTGCAATCCTTATTGCTGCACACTGTTCATCTCTTTGGCTTTTTTTTTTTCCTTCACTTTGTCCATTTAATAAGGGGTTGGGATTTTCTGAGTTTAATGAAAGCTGCCCACTGACTTCCAAGAGAATGTATTATCCAGTGTTATCTCATATCTCTGCAAGAGTAAATTCTCAGATGGCACCCTTCCAAAACATACTGCATCTGCCCTTGTTAGCTGTGCCTCATCCCATGGTTTCCTCCGCACCTTTCTTGCAGGACAGCAGCACTTATCTTTGGAGTCAGGGAGACTGAGCAAGAGAATAAAAATTTATTGTGAAGCCACGCCTGTCTCAGGAAATCTCTGAATCAAAAACCACTGGACAATTGGAGGTTATCTGGGGGAAGTACCAAACTATGCTTGGGTCCTGTAAGTATCCTCCATAGGCATCCTGTCATCTGCCATCAGGAGAGGGCATGGCTTCCACGGGCCTTAGACCTGAACCAGTGTAACTGCAAACCACAGTAGGGATTAGCCAGATCCTGAATCAGTGTTTCTTCACCCATTCAGTATTTCCTACTCTGGGATCAGCCAATTCCAAATGAAACACGACTCAAGACAGAGCTGGGAGATTCAACTATGAACAATGACATTCTGCTTAGCCATTGCCATCAGTTGCTAGCATCTGATTGAACTAATGAAGTGTTGTTAATTTGAGAATTCATGAGCATGGGAAGATCCCAGCACTGTGCCAAGGTTGCTATTAGTACTGCTGGAGATATTCTCATTTGGAAGTCTTTGACACATTGCAGAAAATGGAAATTCAGGTGAAAATTTGCTAGGAACTGAGTGGATTTCTCTTTTTAGGTATCCTATCCATTTTAGTCTGAAGAAAGATGGAAGATTAGTGAAGACATGATATTAATGCTCAGTGGACTTGAATACTTTTTGTACAGCAGGTATAACTGAATGTCTCCTCTTAGTCTTTGGCAGCCCTCCTACTGATGTAGGACTGAGGCTTGCTGCTTATACCTGTAGCACATAGACATCTAAAAGAATGGATTTCCTAACGGATGCCTGATTTCCTAGCTTAAAGTAAGCAAGTCAATTTTATGCATGCCACATTTCTGATGTGAAAATCGTGTCATTGGAGAAGAAGTTGGGCTGTCAGCTGAAATATGTTTACAGAACTGAAGGTTCTGTTTCCCTTTTTATGCCAGAGGGTTTTCCTTCAATTCGCCCGTTGTGTCAGTTGCAGCAACAACAAAAAAGGCACAATTCTCGATGTTAGCCAGTCACTTCTCCTTTCATTTGCATGAAGAGATGCTCTAAAGTCTCAGTTGTTGTAAATAGGCATTGAGATTCTCTTGGCCAAAGGCAGTGATTTTGCTCTCCAGAATGGGCTTCTGTGTGCAGAGAAAACTGTTGTCAACTCATGCCAAAAGCCAACACAATGCCCAAACCATGGGAGCTGCTGCTGCAGGCTGATCTGATCTCTGGCAGACTGTCTTCAGCAGAAGAGGGCTCAAGAAGTCCTGCTGTTAGTTCACACCACAGTTCTGCTTTTGTACTGGGATTCATTGGCAAAGGTTGCAGTTGAGGAGGTAGGGAGGAGATGACTCAAGACAGAAGAAAACTGTAAAGTGGTTATTCAAAGATTGCTGCCTTTTTCACACTCCTTGCTTGTTTGCTGATCACGCAGAGATTTCTTTGTAAATATTGAGATAACCTCAAGCAAAGCACATGTTGATAATTCATACTTTTTGCTTATTTTCTGATCAGTCATAAAACAAAATTACTTTCATTTTGTAGAAGGTATAGAAAGAGATCATTGTGAGACAGAGAATTACAGTTCGCTTTGTAAATGATTTTTCAATATACACACGGCTTACACTTTTTCAGCTTCACATTACAATGTTCTTTGCTTTTTGAAACTTGTAGTAAGATTTCTCACTGGGCATCTTCCTGGGACAGATTTTTCTTCTGAAGCTTTGCAGAAACGAGATCAAGGTGGAGATGTTGTAGACAGTTACTTTTCTTAAAGCACTGATACATGCTACCCATGATCTCACTGACGGTCACGCTTAGTTTAGCTGAATAGGATTTCTGCTTGAAGAGCCAGGACTTTGCCGTGTGTTAGTCACTCAAAGTTTGTTCATGTCTGTTCTAATAAACATATGAAGATGCAGTAAAGGCGTTGTTACTCTCTCACCATTTCAGCGTGGTTATTATTCTGTTTCCAAGGGAATTATGGCTGGAAGCAGCATGATCCAGCCTGGGATTATGTTACAACCTTTTCATTCCAAAGTGGTGTCAGATTCCAAACTGTACTTCTATTTGGTTTATTAATTTGTTTTTCTGATCATTGCAGAGTTGTAATATCCCATTTTTGCCAAAATCAGGCCTCAGTTTGGCAGGCTTTTCTTTTATCAACTCCAGTTGTTCTTCCACAACCCTTTGAGGATTTTCTTTTTCATGCAGTCAATACTCTGCATACTCCATCATGCACTCAATTAGAGGACATGTCAAACACATCTGTATTTAAACAGGAACTATGTTACTTCTCTCTTATTTTTGGCCCTGGCTATTTCTGCTGTAAACTGCTGTATCTGGGAGTTAGAAATGCTTACAATACAGTATAGTGTCTAAATTGTAGTGGTTTGTATTATGATTACAATGTTGTCATGGTAATATAATTTTTGTAAATGAAAAGCCAGGGTTCACATATGTAGTTCTTACAAGTCCTGGAAGGCCTGGAGTGGGTCAATTACTCATATATTTTATAACATCCCACGTACAGTGTGCTTTTTTAAGTCTTAATGCACAGTATTAACAAGAGTTAGCTGGAAATCTGTAAGTACTACTGGGGGGGGGGGGGGGGGGGGGGGGGGGAAGAAGGTAAATGCAGTAGCAGGATTTTAAAATACCTTTTTCTTTCTCATTAGAGGGAACTGTCCTTTGCACACACCTAACACACATCAGCTTGTTCAAGTCAGCCAAGTCATGACAGCACAGCAGTGATGTAATGTGTGGCTTATAGGCAGAATAAAGGTGTACCAGATTGGGAAGACAGAGTCTTCTTCCTGAATGATTGTGAAATACAGAATGGGTTAAAGAAAAAGTGGTTTAAAATACAGTCTTTGGAAACATCTGTTTCTCAAAATTATGACTCAAGTACAGCTGGACAAAGTACACTTAGTGTTTACTCTCAGTAGAGCATCCAGTGGTGTTCAGAAGGCTTAAGTGTGTGGCAAAGGAGGCTGAAGAGCCAGGGCTGGGTGCTTGCAGTCTGCCCTCGCTACGGCTGTTGGGCTCTGCCCTCCCTGTACTGGGCTAGGCTCTGCTGGTTTGACACCACTGCAGATCCCATAGTGCTAGGTTGGAAGCAATATATCCAGGCTTGAAGTGATGGTATCAGCTGGTGCTAGGATGGCATAGAGATTTTAATGTGCACTGCACAACACAATATTGAAAATACCTGTTGTTTTTTTTCTCTCGTTGTACCTTACACCTTACGGATATGTCAGAGAAATCATAGTCAATCTAACTGTGAATGTTAACTATTTTCTTACTTTCTTGACCCTGTAAAATTTGTTTGTGAAGCACAATCATCTCTTTATTAAGAGTTTTAATGGAGTGGAAAATTTGTTCAAGTGCTTGAATAGGCTGGAAAAGAATCACCCTAGCTAACTACTGCTGTCTTTTCTTCTGGGACGCTCAGTCCATGAGTCTGATAGAGATTGGGAACCCTTCTCAAAGCCTGGAGAACGTGTGTCGTTGGGCCTACTTGCAACAGAAGCCAGACACTGGGCATGCAGAATATCATGACCACGCTATCTTCCTCACAAGGCAGGATTTTGGTCCATCTGGCATGCAGGGTAAGACGTGCGTCGGGTTTTGTTTGGTAAATGGCAAGACTTCTGAGCAGCATTTGTGTTTACCACTGTGCAAAGTTAATCATGCAGTTTAATTGTGTATATTTTGCTTAGTTTTGGTCAACAATTTCTTTCTCCAAATGCTCTGCATATGGCCATTTGCAGTTGTAACTGTTTCATGTATTGCATCCTAACTGATGAGATTACTTATTGGATCGTTCCTTTGCTCTAGCTGAAGCTAAGCAAATGAGATCCCTATGTAAACAATCCTGAAAATGCCCAAAGATAAGGAATAGATTTTGTGTTAAAAAAGTTGTTGCAGTAACGATTGCCAAGAAATGCTGTTACCAAGAGGTCTGGAACAGCAGGACCAAGCATTCCTTTCCTTCAGGTTCTGCCTCTTTGCGAGATCAGGGTTGCTCACTGGAGGGAATAAATCTGTTCATTTTGAGTTGGTCAGATCTGCTGTCAGCACAGGGCGGGGGCTTTGCTCGTGTGTTCCTGAGGGCTGGAAGTGCACTGAGCTCACGAGCTGCAGCACAGCAGTGCATGGCATCCCTTTCCTCTGTTGCCTTGTGTACTCAGTGAAGGCAATTGCAGGATGGTCCTAGATGTAATAGCAACCTTCTGACTGAGCTAGGAATATAGTTTCTGTTGGTTAACAGGGTGATCCCATCTGTTTCATGGATGAGAGCATGCTATTATGTGTCTGAGGACATGGGTCTCTTTTTACCTATGAGTGGATCACTCAACTGTATTTATGTTGCAAAGGGGAAAACTTTTCCTGGAACTTTACATCACCTTTCCATACTTGTTCCTTTTCTGAAACATGGTGTTGGTGTTTCTTACAGGCTATGCTCCAGTCACAGGAATGTGTCATCCTGTTCGAAGCTGCACTCTCAATCATGAAGATGGTTTTTCATCTGCATTCGTGGTGGCTCATGAAACTGGACATGTGTGAGTAGAGCCCTGGACATCCTGTGTCTCATCTTATAATGTCTTTGATGCTGAGAAATAGCTGTGACATTGGGACAATGAAATTCATGTTAAGTAATGTCCATGTCCACATATCATTAGCTTCGGCTTCAGATCTCAGCTCTGTCAAGATTTTATTTATGATCTTAAGTTTTATATTTAGGTGTTTTTCAAATGGAAAAAGGAACTAATACCAAAATACCTCCCAGGACTGCTGTGAAACTTGATTGAGTGATGCTTTATAGTCTCCTGGTGAAAATGTAAAATACTCATTGGGATGAAATATGAATTTTCTAAGTTAATGGAATACATGATTCTCAAGCACAGTCCATATTTAATCAGCACATCTGATATGGTACTGCTGGTAAAGGAGAAAATACTGCATAGAAAAAAAAAAAAAGGTGCTAACCACTGAAATTGCAGCTATATAAAAATATAAGAATGTAATCATTTTATTGATGTGACTGTGATTTGGTCTCTCCCAGAGCATTTCAGTTTCGCTGTTTGCAGAGGACACCCACTGACTGCCCATTTTCTCTCAAGAAGAACAACACTTCCCAGAAGGCTTTTTCTGAACAGTCTTAATCTATTATTTTCCCTAAGAAAGCCTTCGGGTCCTGTTCTGTCTGTTGTATCAGAATTTATGGAGGGCTTTAAATGAAAAAATCACCAAAGTTCATTGAATCTCACTGTAAATGTATCTAAATTAGACAGGGGCATAGAATTGATGCCTATCTGGTATTGGGTTCCAAAATGTTTGAATTAGGATTGTAAAAAGTGTACAGTGAGTGTAGAGAAGAGAGATTACTGGAGATTGCTTGTGATCCCTGAAATTGCATTCAGCCCTAATCTGCTAATTTGACTTTAGTTACACACACAGATAGTGCCCACATTAATCAAACAGCATGCACAGAAAAACACAATCCAAGATCCACAATGTGGAACTGCTGCAGTGGGCAGTAGCAGCAGCTGCTGTAGCTAGCTTGCATTGTGGGTTTTTATCCCCCACTTGGCTACAATTGCAGATTAATTCAAATCAAGCAACTTCCAAATGGCTCCAGATAGGAGTATGAGTAAATTTCATTTAAAACTTCTGGGGAGGAGACCAGATCCTTAATCCAGAAACGGATTCATTTACACACAGAATCACACACAGAATGACCCAGGTTGGAAGGGACCTCAAGGATCATGTAGTTCCAAACCCCCTGCCTAGCAGGGCCACCAAACATACACCTTTACTAGATCAGGTTGCCCAGAGCCCTGTCCAACCTGGTCTTGAACACCTCCAAGGACGGGGCATCCACAACCTCCCTGGGCAGCCTATTCCAGGACCCAACCACTCTCCTAGTAAAGAACTTAAAGCCATAGTTATTCATAAATGTATGCATACCCAGAAGTCCAAAGATGGGATTTTCAGTCTATTTCAAAAGTGGATGTTGAGTTAATACCATGAAAGTACTCTTAAGAGCCAGTACCTGGGTTGTGGGGTATAACAGCATGACTGTGATTGTGCACTGGTGACATTTGGGATACAAAAATGTTTGGTCACTCGGAGTTCGTCTTCAGTGGGACTGTGCTTGCTCTCTCCTGTGCCGGGGCAGTTTAGGCATGGAGCATGATGGCCAAGGAAACAGATGTGGGGATGAGGTCCGCCTGGGGAGCATCATGGCCCCCCTTGTGCAAGCTGCCTTCCACCGCTTCCACTGGTCCCGCTGCAGCCAGCAGGAGCTGAATCGATACCTCCAGTGAGTAGCTGCTCAGCTGCCTCTCATCTTTGATTAGGAAACATCTAAGAGCAACTTTGCTTTTAGCATTTGTGCAGCATTTGTGCTTTATTTTTTTATTAGTTATTCGAATGGGGTTGAATAAAAGAAGGAAACCCAGCCCCAGCCTACTGGGAACCGGATGGCTCCCATGGATTGCAAATAATAAAGCAAATTGTCAGTGAGTTTGATTTCAGTTCATTTAGTTTACATCTATATTCATTTCCAGAATCTTGGTAATGTGTGGGAGACACTGGTACTCACCTCCTTGCTGACTTTCCTGCCTCCCTCACATAGGCTCTTGCTGCAGGAATGCCTGTGCTATCTTACTGATACCAGATTTGGCTTCAAGAGCTCTTGTTTGATTATGATGACTGTCAGTGATGAGATGGTGCTCTTTAAAAATGAAATTCTGCCCTTTATAAGTTCTTAAAGTCTTCCAGACCTTAATAGATCTCTAAAGAAAGAACATGATTCCGGAATTAATTTTTCAGTGGTGTCTTTTCGTTTAAATATCCTAAATACAAAAGCTATTTTATGCTCTAGTTCTTTTAACAGCTTATTTATTTCCCTTGCCTTCTCTTTGGAATGGGTCCTTCGTGAATTAGAGCTGCACCCAGGTTCCCTGACAAACTCTGACATTTATGATCCTGCTTTAGCCCTTATAGGAAGGATCTCCCCCTTATTGTTATGCACAGGGTGTATAGGAAAAATGCAGTGAAACTCTAGGATACACAGCAAGAACTGGAAATAAGTTGGAAATAAGGCAGCAAAATCAACAAAATAAACAGAAGTCAGTCTTTTTGTCAATGTTTTTATTATCTTAGATACCTTAGGTATGGCAATAGGGATAGGAAGTATTGTGAGAGATGTGTGATTGTTTCAATTGCAAGATCCTTTAGAGCATTATCGGTTAAATGAAAATCAGCTGGCTTAGATGGCTGCTTTGCATTCTTTTAAATACAGCTATTTTAGAATATCTTCTAACACTGTGATTTGTTTTGAAGTAAATCTAACCTCAACATTCTGCTTTCAGCTATTGGTATCTTTAGGGCAACCTGAATGATTGCCAGAATAGAGCTGGCTGTGGTGTCCTCACGTCTGTTAAATAACTTGGAGACAATTCAGAGATACTGCCTACTGTGTTGGCTTGTGAATGAAGCAGTGATTATACAGCTTACCATTCTGTGATATTCTCCTTTGTTTTCTACGCACCTCGATCAGATGTTATCCTAGTATGTCCTATGGGGAAATCTTCCTTATTCATCACACAGAAAGGAAACTTTGCAGGTTGTGGATGGGGCTGAGAGGTATCAGGAGGAAGAGAGAGAGGAAATAATCCTGAGCATTTAATGTGGGCTGGAAAGTACTGGTGCTTGTAGATGGGTCACTGCTTCTCAACAGGTGATTACCCTGCCTTCTGCTTCTAAAGCTGCACTCTAAATGCAGTTGCAGGTAGTAAGGAATACCACAAATGGAAGAGTAACTGAGTATTCTTTGATTCTTGGTCTTATGTGGATTCTTCCTTTGGTTCCTTTTTCATAGGGAGCCTGGAAACCAACAGGAATTTACTTGCAAGCTGTGTGGAAGTTGCAATGGAAAGATTTAGAGAGCTCCCTCTCACAACCTTCCGCCCCCCCAAAAAAACAACACCAAAACAAAAAACCAACACAGAATATGTTAGAGGTGGATACAACATGCTAAAGTTTGCGTGAGCGTAATTGCGATATTAGATACTCCTCATGACCAGAGTCTGAGAATTAGTAGGCTCTATTTTGTTTGGATCAAGAAGGCACCAAAATCACAAACACTCTGTGGGTCTCACAGCCCCATCTGTTACTGTAATTTTTGCCTGTTGCAGTTCCTATGATTGTCTGCGCGATGATCCCTTCGAACATGACTGGCCTTCCCTTCCACAGCTGCCAGGAATTCACTACTCCATGAATGAGCAGTGCCGTTTTGATTTTGGTTTGGGCTACATGATGTGCACAGCTGTGAGTACTTAAGTTCAGCCTCTGCTCTTTCTCATCCAGGAGTGTTGTAAGTGTCTCTGAAATGTCCTGTATAGGGACAGCACAGTGAAGCCCACAAGGAAGGATGATGTGCCCACTTAGTTGTGAGCGAGAAAGAACAACTTAATGTTGACAAATATGTTATTTAAGAACCTCTGTGCTTTCTTCAAAAAAGAACTTCTCTGAACTTAGAGAAATGGCCATGCTGTAGTTTCATGAACGGTTCTAGACTAGAAGTAAGCAAGCTTGCTGTATTGTGGAGCCTCCTATTGCTGCCAGCTAGTTAGTTTGTTATAAACTCCCACCCCAATGAGATGATTTGGTGTCACATCTTGTAGTGCTAACACAGGGCAGAAAGCTTTTATGTTCCAGTTTTGTGGAAAGCATGATGTGTTTTGATGTCTAGCATGTGAAAATAAGCGTGACAGCAAAGAGAACAACTTGCAAGGATTCCTGATGCTATGGTTGGCTCTGTTGCACTGGTAAAACAAGAGACAAAGCCCAAATTTATATAAGCTAGGCAAGACTGGTGCAATTTGCAATGCCTCGGCCTCTGCAGCAGGGCTGTGCTTCCCACCTCCGTCTCCTGAAGCGGGACACAAATGTTATATGGAACGACGTGTTTTCAGCTGGTGTGGCAGCTGCTAATGTAATGCAGAACATTGCTGCTTTCATTCCCATCTGTAGGATTATGTGTGCCGAGCAGTGTCTCCAGATAATGGATGAAAACCTTTTAAGCATCAGCTGTAGTTTTGTGTTTTGACACGTTCCCACTGATGCTGCCTTGGAGGAATGTCCCTGCCAAAGAGGGTCTTTCCTTATATCTGTTCTCTGGAGCCTGGGAGGCTTTCTATTCTTTGTTCAGAGCAGTCAAGAGCACGTCCAGACATCATAGTCTATTATATTTTGTGGTGGGTGGCTCTCATTCTCTGCATTACAAGCACTTGTAGTGTAGGTGAAATGATGAGTTACTCATTGGGCCTGAGGTCAGTCTTGCAGCCTCCTGAGAGGAGCAGCTCACATCCCTCTCCCATGGGTACTCAAGTATTGTTTATTCTGTTTGTTGAATGAAGCAATGCCATTTGGAGAAGCTGTAAGAAAAGGCAGTGTGTGGTTTATTGGGCGGGGGAACCGGTTTCCCCCTTGCTCAGTCTGCCTTTGGTCACTGGTATCAAGCTGGTTTTGCCCAGTGTTATTTCATTAACTGCAGGCAGGGTCTGACCTCAGAGTCGCTGATGATTTTTGCACCTTCAGACATACTTATTCCACAGTGCCCCTCAGGAATTAGTGAGCACAGCTGACACTTGAGAGCTGGGTAAGGAAAATCCAGCCTTACGCTGGAGTTTTGCTCAGAGTCTGAAGTCAGAGCTCCATCAAAGCATCACCCACTCTGATTTTTTTTGTGTTTCAGTTTCGTACGTTTGATCCCTGTAAACAGCTGTGGTGTAGCCATCCTGAGAACCCCTACTTCTGCAAAACAAAGAAAGGGCCTCCGCTGGACGGGACCATGTGTGCACCAGGAAAGGTGGGAGCTGGCGCTGTGCATGTTGGAGTCTGTGTTTGCAGCTGGGGAAGTTATCCTTCAAATTAAGCACAGAAATGGAAGGTTTTTGTCTTCCCAATTTGCTTTTAGAAATGTAGGGAATGGAGGACTGGAGAATATAATGGGGGGGGAGGTTGTAAAGAGAAAAGCTTGTGACTTTTTTTGTTCCCTCCATATAGCTTTGGGGAAGGTCTGGGTGTGAACTGCATTGTAACTCACCAGTTCCCGAGTCCCAGTTTGTCCAAAGATGGGGTCAGTTTAACAAAGGAAAAACCTTGTGGGAACTTGAAGTCAGCTGAGATGTGGGGCAATGCTGAATGCAAGTAAGGAGGAAGGGACCAGGGCCGGTGTGTGCTGTGTGACATCTCTCTGTCTATCAAACCCAGTCTTCAGGCAAGGCGTGGCAGCATCTGCACATTTGTGAATTGCCCTTGGCTTCTCAGCAAGTCATTGTAGAGCCAAAAATGGGGACATTTTCATTTGCCCATGACTTGTGCATGGTCGAGGCGTTGTGTTTGTGTCAGTGATGTAGTGGTGCCAGTTGGCCTCCGTGGCTGAGAGCTGTGAGGTCCTGGAGACTGCGAGCCCACTGAGGCTGCAGTGCTGGCCCCAAGGGAAGGGGCAGATGTGGGAGTTGAGTGAGAGCTGGAGAGAGCCAGCATGACCATGGAGAGGGATGAAGAAGAGAAGGGCAGATCTGCGTAGGTGGATTTGCTTGGTGAGAGTCGAGGGAGGCGTGAGGAGCTGTGAAGGGAAGGAGCGAGGTGCCAAGGGCTCAGACAGCTCCTGCCCTGAAAAGCTCTGCCTGCTCCAGCTCTGTTACCCCTCTGTGGAGGTCATGCTGTGCTCACAGCGGATCTGAACTCCTTTGAAGTCTGCTAAAAATGCCTGTCTTCACTGGGCTGTGGGTGCGGGGTCTGAAGGGAAGATGTTGTTGATACTTGGAACTATGTTTGTAAAACCCAGTGGATGACATCATTTATGTGATAAATGAACCATATTAGCAACTGCTGTTGTGGTTTGAAATGTCTTTTATGAAAGCATAATGTAATGCTAAATTCCTTTGCTAGCAAGCCATGCTCTGAATAAGCCACTCCTTTTTGGATGTCTGTAGGTTATTTATCTCACAACACTCCTGTTTCATGTTTGCAAATACATAGATTTTTAAATTACAGTACACAATCTCAGGCAGTTTCTTTGGATTCACCTGAGACATTTTCCTACATCTTGATTTTATATTAAATAAACACATGAAAATCCCAGAAAAACACAACAGTATTCCAGCTCATCACTTCCCTTACTTCCCCAGGCCATCCATTCATCAGTGTTTGGACAGAAATGAGAATGAAAAAAAGGAACTTGTAATCTCACAGTTAATGATCAGTCCAGTGCTTCCATTATAAACAGTTTGTCAGGATATTATGCAATTCAGCTGTAACTTTTTTCTCTGGACTGGGACTTAGGCTCCAAGGCTTCAGCGAGCTGCCCAGACAGCCAGGTTGTAGTTCAGTGGAGATGCAGGAGGGGATGTGTGCATTCCGTAGATGATAGGAGTGTAACTGTTTTACTCCCAGAGGAGATGTCCCAGATTTTTGATAAATAAGCTTCTTGCAGCCTTCCAGCAGAACCTGAGAAAATGATATGAAATGAAAACCATTTAGTTAGATAAAGCCCTGTAGCCTGAGTGATACCTTATGAGAGTGTTACAATGAAGTTCTTGCTTCCCAGCTCAGCATTTGACCAGTGTACTTATTAGGAGCTGAGGGTGTTTTAACAGAGACACATCATATCAGTCCTTTTCCATTTTTTCCATTCCTTTTCATCCATGCCTTTGATTTGGCCTTTCTCTGTTCACTGTCTTCATCAATTTGGATAGAATCAGAGGCTCTTAGCAGAAAAAACAACGTGGCTACAACACGGACATTGCCTGCAGTTGGGACTTGGTTGCAATGTGTCAGTCTTCTCCAAGAAGCATCTCCCATGGTGTATGAGGAAGACAAAAATAACTTGAAACTCAGACCAGTATTTAGGGCTAATGCCAGAAAAAAGGAACACAAACAAGCAATCAGAGAAGATGATTCAATGAGATCCATTTGACTCCTGCCTTAGGGGCATGCAGTTTTCATGATTTCATACCTCTAATTCCCAGTGCCTGTTTTAAGCTGAGGCCAATCAAATCAGTGCTGATGTGCTGAAGAAATATCCCGGCTTTGCAGCAGCTGAGATGTCCCAGTGCCAGAAATAGAAGCAATGTTTGGGAGACTAAAAGGGTGTTCGGATCTCAGGTGTTTGCCCTGAGCCTGCTGTTCAAATGGCCGATAGCTGATGGCTTTGCCAAACTCAGCAGATGCTGTTGAAGAGGACAAAGTCCAGCTGCCTCCTTTCTGACGGTCCAGGGCCAAGAACACCTAGTGCAGATGGGAGATCTGTAGCACACAGCAGCTGCACTGACAATGGCCACGTCTCTGTGTGCCCTGCCTGTCTTGGAGAGAGGGATTACAGCTTCAAAGTGGAAGGGAAAATAGACTTCATAGTATCGGAGTATTTATATGTGTATGCATGCGTGCACACATGGAGATGTGTGTTTAATGTATGAAAATATTTAAGCTTTTCTCTGCATGTGTTCATTTGAAAGAAGTTGCCAAAAGAATGACGTTCTGCTATTGAAAAAGAATTTTTAGGTGAGTTTCCTTGTACAAATGGAGACATTATGTTAATTGACAGCAATATAATAGTTTGGTGGGCTTAGGGCTAGAAATGTATAATATTCTCCTAAGGCTTTCCAGCCAAAGGAGAAAACTGCTATTTTTATGGAATTTTAAAGGAAATAGAATGCTTCATGTAGCTCTCAACCCAGTGTTTTTAAGTGAATTGAGAGGGGAAAGACAGAATGGATTTCCTGAAGCTTCAGTGATGCAGCACCTTGTGCTTCCAAGCAGCCACGTTAGCTCCAAGGAAATGACTGCTGCGTGTGAAGTACAGCATGTGGGGAGTGGAGTCTGAACGTGGAACCAGAGATGCTCTGCGAATTGCCATGGTTAAACATACAGACAAGAGGTAATTATGCAAAGCTTAAAAGCATAGGATTCTGCAGTTTGGGAAAATAAAGCACATGTGCTTTCAGCTGATGATTTATTTACTTGTATACAATTCTGTCAGTTCCACTGGTAGCCTCAGGCTTTGGAACCCAGGCCTCCTTAAGAAATATGTCATCAGTTTTCCTTGTTCAATTTTTTTAAAGCTATTACTTTTCTGGGGAGAGGTGTGTATCAGCTGAAGCAGGTGACTGACCTCCAGAAGGCAGAAATAAAAAAGTCCCTCAATGCAGGGCATGGCGTACCTGAGTCCATCTGCTCACTGCTGAGAGGAGCACAGAGGGCTGCAGCACCCACACTCCTGATTTCTTTCGTTGAAGACAGGTGAGCTCCTGGTACCTTCCTGTGCCATCCCAGTTGATGTTCCTGATTAACTCGGCAGCTGTGCAAGAGGCTGAGCCCAGCTGGTACTCCTGCCCTCACACCACATGGATGGGATTTGCCATTTTTGTTCTATCAGGAAGAAAAGAGAATGACTATTGAAATAAAAAGGTCTTAGGAAAAAAAAGGGTTTCTGAAAACACCAGTGTGTGCTCAAAGCAATATGGATGGTTTCCTACCAAGGATGCAGACCCCTCAGGAGGAAGATGGGTGAGCGCTGTGTTGTCTGCCACAGAAACACAAGATGGGCACATTCTGCACCAGGAACCACCACTGCTCCCAGGACAGCTCTGTGCTACAGCTCCGGGGTTATTCACTACAATTAATTGATCCCAAACAGATGGAGCAGAGCAGAACAGCCCACATGATGGGAAGTGGAAATAAAGCAACAGCCCCGTCCTGACACGATGGGGCTGAGCAGGGCTTACTGACATTGCTGGGCTGGGAGGCGGGCACGACAGGTAGGGAGACTGAAAGAAATCTGCAAGTCTTGAAAAATGACCATGCAGCTGTGGGAAGCCCACAGGAACACAGAAGCTTTTTTTTTTTTTTTGGCCCTCACAGCAGTTGTCTCAAAGAACCGCTGAAAACAGCAGTGGAATGTTTTACTGCGCGAGTTTTCAGCTTCCTCTCCTGGAAATTGCACTTGTTTTGGACTGCCCTGTTTGCCAGAAAAGCTGGTGAGACCACAAGAAGTCATCTTCTCTTCCAGTAGGAAAACAATTCGCACTTTCCCATTTTTTTTTTCCTCATTAAAAAAGAAAGACTGCTTTAATATGCTTCATGCTTTACATGAAAGCCCTGCTTGTGAAGGGAATAGTGGCTGGAATTGGCTCCTCCCGCTTCGTTACGCAGTTATTGCAGTGGGAAGGGGCAGCTCTCACATCTTTATCGCACTGTAGACGGATCCATCTCTGCTTTCTGCTCTGTGTGCTCCTCTTGCACCGATCTGCAGCACGTAAGATGTCATTGTGAATCACTTCATTTTATGTAGACTTCTTTCTTGGAGCCCACAGCCCAGACGCAGCCTGGGGGTGACTCACTGCACACAAACTTGTAGCTCTCTGCTTCCCAGCAGGCAGTGCAGGACTCCAGCAAAAATCCATCCTGCTCCTTTCTTTACACAGCAAAGTCAATAACACTTTCCACATTTGCTTTCCAGTTCAGGAACGAGTCACAGTGTCAAACAGGTGGTTTGTTCATGGTTATTGCAAACCACATCCCTTTGCTTCTGGCTAAAACAGGGGAAAGAGACAGCAAACACAGCATCACATGTCTCTCCCTCTCCTCTCCGCTGACTGCTGGATCCTGGAGCATCGCTACGTGGCTCTTGAAGCAGAGTTGTGTGGATCTTACACCTGAGGGATGCAGAACCCTGACAAAAGGATGCTGAAACAACCAGGGATCAGGAGCCATTGCAGCTCATCTTCTTCCAAGTCCAGCTGCAGTCTGGCCTGCCAGGCAGACATATTCCCCTGCATCGCTGCAATAGTGCCATTCCCACTCAGGGCTGACTGCTCACATTGTTTGCTCAAACCTCTGCAAAGCCAGGAGTGCATCATCCCTGAAGGATACGGTGCCGGACCTCAGAATTAGCATATTAGCATTTCGTGTTTCTTTTATGCTTTGCTGAATTATCTCTTATTCTGTCAAACAGATGAGAAAAATCTGCCCATTGCAGCTCCGGAGCAGGATTGTTATAATTGGCTTTGTGGTAACTCATCTTCTTCATGGGTTTTGACTTTGAATATTTGAAGCCATGAGAAATAACGAGTAGCTGAAAACTAATTTCTGCTCTGTTTTCTACTCCTTGTCCAACCGAATCAGTAGCAAAATAAATTACATGAATAAAAAGCCAATCATTGAGTGGATTAGCAAATGGGAAACCTGTGTCTTGTCACCATTTTACTAATGATTCTCTCTTTAAATTCAGCATTATTAATGATTATCCATCCCTTTTAAATTCATCTTCCAGCTCACTAATCGCTCCACGCTTACAAATGCTCTCCGGTTATATATCTTCTGGTTTTGTTTTTGCTGGCAGCATGCATTCAGCCATATGCTCAGCTGGTGCTGCCTGCCAAATTCCCGAATTCCAGGGCTCGTTAAGCTGTGTCAAATGTTGTTGTTGACTTGAATGTTAAGGAAAGCAAGTGACCGATTGCACTTGTTGTTGTGGCCATCTGTGCATGTGAGCCGCAGCCCTGCCCCAGCAACGCCAGCGCGGGCAGAGTGCGATGGCCTCATGCAAAGTCGTTGGTAGTGCTGGCAGTGTTTTCCATTACTTGACTTTTATGTAAGCAGCAGAAACAGCAGAAACAGTCCAAATCTGTGATCCTTGAGAAGAATTCATCCTGACTTCAGCTAAGGAAGACTTCCTTCATTAGGGACTGGTGGAAGGGCGGTAGCAGATGTCTTTAATGGCAGGAGACAGTAGAGAGGGTCATAGAGTTGTAGAATACCCCCAGCTGGAAGGGACCCATAAGGATCATCGAGTCCAACTTTGGGCTCCATGTGAGACCACCCAAAAATCAGACCATACGTCTGAGAAAAGGCAAACTATTATGTCTTCACTTGCATTTTTTGCTTTGTGTCCTACAAGATCTCATTAAAGTTGATGGATATAAGCATAGAGGCTACAAAGACTTTCAAAGAAATATGTAAGTACCTTTTGGGTTTGGAGAATTTAGGAAACCCTGTTTACCTCCATGTAGAACCGATTTTATTAAAAATTCTGTAATATAAATGAGAAAGCCATTAGAAATGAGAAAGTCATAGACAGGGAGTAACTGCTCCAGAATGGGTCTGTGCAGGGCAGTGTTTGGTGAAGGCTTTCTGGTATTCTGGTGATCTTTAGTGAGATTTCAGTGAGACTCTGAGAGTTCTCTATGTCGTATCAACAGTGTCTACCATGTGAGGTGACATTAATTTTGTGCTGCTTTGCTGACCACATTCACTGCAGTGTTACTGGGGCTACTGCTGCTGAAGGAGCTGTTGTCATCACTGCAAGCATTGGCAGCAGCAGGGTTTTACTTTTACCCTGCAGGGTTTGGGACCCTGCCACTTCTGTTAGATGTATTTCTGCCAGTTAAGGTGAAATCCCTGCTGCACTGATGGAGGCACGTGATGCTGAGAGCGGGTTAACAAACTGGGCAGTCTCTAATCCTATGAGCATAAATGGACATACTGAAAATGTGTAAGTTTGTCCAATAGAAGGAGCTGGGGATCATGGGCACAGTGCAGCAGTGATTCTCATTGCCTTCTTCTGGAGAGGTGAAAAATATCCAGTATTTGTGCCCAAAATGAAACCTGTTGCATCAATGGTACAGTATAGAGTCATAGAATCCTTAGAGTTGGAAGGGACCTCTGAAGGCCATCTAGTCTAGCTCATATCTACTCATTCTATGCTTATCCCATTCTCTCTCCTAGCACTGCTTTAAAGGTCATTGCATCTGGCTGACACCAGACATCCTGAAACAGGATGGGCACTGGGGGGCATGGAGTAAGTTTGGCTCCTGCTCTCGCACCTGTGGCACGGGGGTGAAGTACAGGACACGGCAGTGTGACAACCCACAGTAAGTTTGTGACTCCCGTGTGGTTTTGTAATGTGAAGTGAATGAATGGTGAGAACTCTTGTGGAATTACTGCTATGATAACACAGTAAAGGTTGCTGAGTGGTGCTTCTTAGATCTCGCCTATAGTACACATTGCTAGAATTTCTGCTTTGGGCCCTTTAGCCTAAAGACATGAGCCATCTTTATCTGCTAGTTTATCCATCCACTGAGCTGGTTGTGCCATTAAAAGGATCTTGAAAGTGTCGTTACATTACTGCAAAGGTATGCTTCAGAGCCCATGTATGCCTTATTCTAGCTTGAATATGATGTCAATAATTTGCTGGATTCTATTAAAAAATATTTTGTTTAAATTAATCCAGCTTTTTTAGTACTTCAAAGACAGTCTCACAACATGGAATATACTGACATCTTCAAACTGTTTTCATTCCAAGTTGGAGCAAAGCTCCAGAGAGCAGAACCCTCCCCAAAGTTAATCCTAAGAATGTTGAATTGTGCTCCGATGACATATGTATGGTTCATCAAAGTAATGTAAAATGGCTTAATTTCAGTAACACTGAAACTGATATATTTAATATAGACAAGATGTACAAATGATACTAAATATGTGATTATCCCTATATCATGAAATATCAGGATCATGGCAGCAGGAAGTGAAGCGGTGGGCAGAATTAAATGATTTCACCAAAGAGAATTTTTGAACATGTTTTGACAGGATGAAGTGATTGAACCTGACTTTAGTACTGAAAATAATCTTATTGATGATGAAGCCATGTTTTCTGATGGAAATTGTTCCATTAAGAAAAAAATGTGTCAGTTCTAATTTCAGCCTTTATTCCATTGGCAACATGAAGGTGACCTTTATGATTGTGGGCTCGATTTTAGTTGTAAAACCTATTTGCACTTAGGAAAGGCTGGGTTTGCTGCTGGCTTAGGAGGCAATGAGAATGAGTCACACTTCACCTGCCTGTGTTTTCCTTTCCTGAACCACACCAAGAAAATGACTTTTGTTTTCTATTTCAAGTGCTTGGAGGCTCAACTTGCAGAAATTGCTCTGTGAGAGAGAGATAGCGACAGTGGGTTTTTAAATGATTGCTTCTTTTATCCCAGCTGTAATGACGTATATTGAGAGAAACCTTTCCAGAGGCACCTCCCAACAGAAAGCAAACACCAGAGCAATCATTAAACTAGATGAAGTCCTGATAAAATGCGAGAAGGAAGTACTGGAAATACATCACTGGCTTCATCAAGTTCCTAATGACATGGTTGGGAGTTAGATTGTGTCTCAGAGGGTTTGATAGATGCTCGGTTCATGCGTTAATGACCAAACTAACCATTGCTTCCTCTGCAGTCCAGCCAACGGAGGCCGCACGTGTGTAGGGCCGAGCTATGAGTTCCAGCTCTGCAACACTCAGGATTGCCCCAAGGACTTTGAGGATTTCAGAGAGGAGCAGTGCAGGCAGTGGGATCCGTACTTTGAGTACCAGAACACGAAGCACCATTGGCTGCCCTATGAGCATGTTGATGGTGAGTGGTCCCACTTCTTGTCTCTGTGCATCTCAGTGTGGGAGTGCTGGAGCTGGGGACTTAGAGGGACGTGGTGGAGGGACTTCTGGCACCAAACACTGCACACAGAATGATTGTTCACTGTCTCTCATAACATAAAGCTGGGAACATCAAAGAGAATTATCAGGTGGCAGATTTAAAACAAATTTAAAACAAACAAGAGGAAGTACTTTCCTACACAGCACATATTAAATGGGAATGCATTGCCACAGGGTGTTTCAGATGCCAGAAGTTTTAAGAATGATTTAGGGAAATGTTTGAAACGTCTATAATCCACCAAAAGCTGCTAAACAACAAGATCCAGCTATAACGTGGAGGATCTCTGAGCTGCAGTTTTCCTTGAAGAATATACACAGGAAAGTGTTAGTTTTGTTTTGTTCTTCCATCTTGCTGCAAATGCTGTTGGACGCTGTTGGGGTCGGGCACTGGTTTGGATGGGAGCTGGGTGAGAACCAGCACAATCATCACGGTGTTACAGCATCTTGGCAGAGATTGCCTCTGCAAACAAAAATGTTAGTTTTACTGCTAACTTTTCTGCTTTAAATGCCAACAAAAGTGCAGCTAATTGGTTTTGGGGCATGAAGACCGTTGCCATGCTATTGCCATGTTGTGCTGAAACCTTGCTTTTAACAAACAAGAAGGCAGATGGCAACGAGTCCCCACTTGTTTGAGAAGCAGTGTAGACTGTTCACTGTTTTTGAACCAGGTCAATCTGCATGGAGAACAGGACTGGTGTGGCATGGGACAAGTCCCATGTCCCCGAGCTGTGCCCAGCCCAACACAGGTCTCAGGGAGGGGAAGGGTCACCTTAGGTGAATCCTTTCACATTACAGAGAGGAGCTACTGTCAGAAGTTAGTAGCAAATAGCTTGTCATTAATTTGTCTGACTTAATTCTCAGTTCTCAGGATCCCCTCATTCTTCTCATGCCATCTTGTGCAATCTGGGATTTTTGGAGCAGCAGATGCAGCCTCACAGCTCAATTTCATGAAATAGTTTTGCTGGCACAGGGAGATGGGGAGGAACGCCGTGGCCCAGAGACCTTTGCTTCTGCTCAGACCTTCACTTCGTCTCTGGAGCTGTCTGCCACAGAGACTGCTGAAACTAATCACCTTTTTTCTATTAAATTCAATGGCTTCTGTGTCAGAAACTGGCTCACTGATTTGAGCACTGATCACTGGCCACTGCTGGGGTTCTGTATATCTGTGTAATAGGGCCTTTTGTTTTTAAAACTGTGTTTAAAGTTGCCTTTTGTACAGGCAAGGCATAGCAGTGACATACTTTGTGCAGATAACACAGCCCTGACTCAGAAGTGACATAAATCCATGCATTTGACAAGCAGCTCTGTCAGGCACATGTGCTACATTTATCTATGGTGGGGACTGGGGGGAACGTTTAATCCCAATTAATGGCAGCTGCAAATTTACCATTCTCATGGAGCTGTGGGAATAAAGCCTTGTACAGAGCCAGTAACATCTGCTCAGACCTTTGGGTGTTTTCTTTTTATCTGCTGCAATGAATGTATGGTATGCATGGGGTGAGGCACAGTGTGTGTGTACACATCTATGCCTTGTGCATAGTGTAATGTTCCTAATATATGCAGATCCATTAGGTCTGACATTGCTGTCTTAAACTTAGGACTTCTCTATTAAAGATCTGCATAAGAAAAGTAAATAACCTGTTTTAATAGGCCAGACACTGCATTTTTTGTTGCTCAGCAGTAGCAAAGGTCTCTAATGTACCAATACCCAGTGGGCACGAAGACACCAAGAGCAATACAAGAACTTTATTTAAAGAGGGCAGAGGCCATGGATCTGCATAAGGGAGGGATGCAACGGCCCTGTGAACATTTATTTTAATTGAACTGCTATAATTGCAAGGTCGTTACTGTTCTAAATGGTGGGAAAAGTGCCTAAGGTGTGATCATGTTAAACCAGCAGAATATTTGTTCCATCTAATAGAATGCTCTTCTCCGCCTCAAAAAGCATAGCGTCACATACTATCAAGTTCAGCAAATAAACCATTAGAGCTGGCCAAGCACTATTTTCTTTTGCAGCCAAGGAAAGGTGCCACCTGTATTGTGAATCCAAGGAAACGGGGGATGTTGTGTACATGAAGAGGATGGTCCACGATGGGACCCGCTGCTCCTACAAAGACGCTTACAGCATCTGCGTGCGGGGAGAATGCTTGGTAAGCTTTGATGCCTTGGTTCAGAGCTTAGCATTGTGTGAACAATTAAAATGGTGGCTTGAGGTTTTTTTCTCTCTGAGTGTTTAAGTAGATATAATAACGCTTTGGGTATTAGGGAGATTTCATTAGGCTTATTGTCATAATATTGTGTGTGATATTCACAGTTGCCATCACACTGCATGTGACTCAATTCCAACAGCGCCTACCTACACAGGGAATATTTCACACAGTTTTTGAGAAGAGCTATTACCATTACCGTTCAACGAAAGCTTTTCCTGCTCAGGTTTAGTGGAGGCAGAATGCACAGCATACAAACCTGCTGTAGCTCCCATGGAAAGTGGTGCTGAGGTACTGCTGATGTGCATTCTCTCCATAACTGATCAGTCTGTTTTTAAAATATCAATAGAAATCTGCCTCAGGTCATCTTTCAGCAGAGCTTGAGACTCAGACTCAGCAAAGTACTGCTGGAGGGTTCTGCCCACCCACCAGTGCTTTGATTCTCCCAGAATTTAACCTTCTGCTTCAGGATAAGCTGCGGCTGAAGAGCTTTTCCTTCACAGTGCTGCATTCCTTTGGCATGAGGACCACTTTGAAGCACAGTATCAAAATCTAATCACCTGACTGACAGCTATGTAAGAACTGGAAGTGCAAATATTAAAATCTGTTTGGATACTGAATTTCCAGGAAAATACTACAGTTTGTTCTTTGCTGAAGTCTGGGTTTTGGTATCTGAGGTGAAGGCCCATTTGAATTGAAGCTTGAATAAGTAGAAGTGACTGTTTTTCTCCTTTGTGCGCAGAAAGTTGGGTGTGACAGGGTCATAGGATCCACGAAGCAGGAAGACAAATGTGGTGTTTGCGGAGGAGATAATTCCCACTGCAAAGTAGTGAAAGGAACGTTTTCAAGAGTACCAAAGAAACAAGGTCAGTTCATTCATTGTTTTGCCTTGGGGGATTCAGGGTGTTTTCATTTGATTTCTCTTGATACCTAAAGTTTCCTGAAAAATACCAAAACAATCACAAATAATTCACAGCACCACTAATTGCAATCAACTCTCTGCTTTTTACTTTGAGACATATCTAGAGTTTCACAATAAGACTGTTGTCCAGTGATTATGCAAGTCTGATGATATTAGGGCCTGCACATGGATAGAGGTCTTCACTGGTCCTCATTTAATGGCTCTGCTGTGTCATTGGCTGCTCCACCTGAACGCTGCACAAATATGTCGCGTTGCTCACCATCACATGCAAGCTTACACAGTGTCTGGGGATGTGTATGGTATTCAAAGTGCACTTTAGTCTGAAGCAAATGGCACATAACACATTTTTCTTTTGACCTCAAGCTCTTTGTCCCTGCTGTACTCCATCACCCGGCACAGAAATAGGAGTGGGAGTGATGCTGGATTAGGTTCAGCTTCTGTGATGCACCCTGGCTTTAGAAAGCAATGTTTATATAAAACCTAAGCCAGACTCTTCCTGTTTGATGTATACTAACCAGTTATTATCTTTTTAAATACTACAATAAAGGACACGTTAAGATGTTTGAAATTCCTGTTGGGGCAAGACATTTACTTATACAGGAATCAGACGCCACCAGTCATCATCTTGGTAAGTGTGCAACAAGTGGGACAAATTTGCAGTCAGAACATTTTTTTATCTGTTTATTTTTATCCTTGGAGCCTCACAATATGTTTATGCATTTGTTTACCCACTATCCTCCCACACCACATACCTCCTTCAAGTATGTTAAATTAGGAAACTTGTTTGGCAATTTGATTTCCCTGTGCTGTGTTCCCTGGAGTCCTAGCAAGAACATCCCTGCACGTGTGAAAGTTGCTGATAGAGAAGCAGAATTGCTTTATTGGCTGCAGTGCATTATCTTCCAACGTGCTTCTCATCCTGTTGTTACTCAGCTCCATCCAAGAGCAAAGACTGCATTCGCTCTTTTTCAGATCCTGCCCCACAGCTAGCAGTATTGACACAAGGCTGCCCAACCAATCACACAGCTTAGGAGTTAATTGAAATCCTCTCCTTGCAGTAGTGTGTAATTGATGAGAAGCAGTGCCTACTGGGCTGTTATTAATTGGAAGTAGATTTGCAGCAAATGGCCTACTAATTGCATTGAGAGTTGGTTGAATTTCTCACCAGTGAATGCTTCCCATCCTGTCCTGTGGGATGTGAGCCATTGCTTGCAGGGCTAGACAAGGTTCTTCATAGGATCACGGAGTAGTTGGGTTGGAAAGGTTCTTAAAGTCCTTCCAGTTCCATCCCTGCCACAAGCAGGGTTGGCCCTGACCAGCTCAGGACTGGTCTGGGCTCCACCCAGCCTGGCCTTGAGCACCTCCAGGGATCCACAACCTCTCTGTACAGCCATCAGGCTGTATCTGAGCAGAAGGAATACAAATTCCAGCCTCCCTCTTTCTTGCAGCAAGGACCGCTGTGGATTAGCCCAGTAGACTTTCCCTCATGGGGCAGTAATGCCACATGTGAAAGCTGAGAAACATGGGACTCTGAGCTGGCCATCACACTGGCTTGGGTTTGGCCAATGGGATGAGAAGCAGCTGAGAACAGGCAGACACAGTGTGGTGGTTCTGGCCTTGTTTCTGTCTGGGCAGGCTATGAAAAAGAAGAAAAAAGAAGAACAGTTGATGTTCCTGGAGCAAGAAAGCACTGGCTGTTCAGTGAAACACCTGAAAAAGGTTTTCCAAACCTGTGAGAGAAAAGAGGGAAATGCACACTGCTGTGCGTGGCCTTTCCTGCTCCTCCCACTGGGACAAGAGCAGAACAAACCCAGAAATGAGAAGCAAACCTCTGCTATTCACATATCTTATGTTGTTTCTAGCAATTAAAAATCGTGAAACGGGAAGATTCATTCTAAGTGAAGACAACTACGTGCCAGACTCTAAAGTATTTATTGACATGGGTGTGGAGTGGGAATATCGGAATGACGATAATAGAGAAACCGTGCAGACCATGGGGCCTCTGCGTAATGGAATAGTTATTCTGGTAAGTCAAATGAAAACCATCTTCCACAGAGCACAGTGTCAGGATTACAGAGTTGTAATGTGCTATAATATATTTTAGATTCCTCTTGTGAGTTAAAAGAAGACATCTGCTTCACTTACAAGAGAATGGAAGATGTATTTTAATTCCTTACTTCTAATTCACTGCTGTGTACATGAATTGTTGTAACGCAGGGTAACGTATTAGGCAGCCATTTCTCCTCATTATTTCCTGCAGCTAGCCAAGAAAATGGACACTGTGTAAAGACTTTCCAGCCTACTTAATGTATCTGTCATGGGAGCATTAGTTAAAACTAAAATGGTTCATATCAGTTCATATCCTCCTGTCCATGTTTTGAAAATATATTCTGCAAAGTCCAGTGCAGGATTCTCGTACTTCCAGGCTCAGTTTGTTAAGGCACAGCCAGTTCTGCACTTCCAAAACCCTTGTGACTGTATTCTTTTCTCAATGCAAAATAGCAAATGACTGCTGTAAATAGGAGTAGGCTGATTCAGAATGTCTCTTAAAGCAGCTGTAATGTGTTAGTCTATACCAGCCGAACACTACAGGAGGAATGAAAATTGTTTTCAAAGGACCATTATTTTACACTTTATTCACATTGAGTTATGTTCTATTACATTTGTCTGGATTCAGTGTGTTAGCAAAAAACTCTGAATGATTTATACTTCTATCAAGACTAAGTAACAAGTCTTACAAGATTCCCAGAATTATCATAAGAATCTGTGTTTTATCAGAAGTATGGGCAATTTTCTTCACCTCTTTCAGTTGTCGGTGCATTTGAATTTGCCTTTTCTTTTAGTGGAACTATCCATCATCGTTTTAGTAGAACATTTCCTTCTCTTTATGATGGGATATGGAAAAAATTTAGTATTGTGAAGTCAGTCCAATGCTGGCAAGAAAAATCAGTCTAAATCAACAACAGTCTTTAATATGCAGTTTATAAACTCTGTGTCACAAGGAAATAGATACTTTTTCATTAGGGGAAAAAAAACATGTTGAGTGCAGCTAGAAGGTTTAAATCCCTCTGGGGATGTTTTAAGATCTGAACCATGATGATTGCTATTTCACGTCACCTCACATAGCTTCTGGTATCGGTCTTTAAATCTTTGTTCCCCTACATCTGTTTTGCTTCCTAGGTGATTCCTCATGGTGGTAGCAAGATATCTCTGACTTACAAGTACATGATCCATGAAGATTCCTTGAATGTAGATAACAATAATGTTTTGGAAGAGGACTCAGTATCGTATGAATGGGCTCTGAAGAAGTGGTCCCAGTGTTCAAGACCTTGTGGAGGAGGTAAAAAAAAAACAAATAAATTAAAAAATCAACCTGAAGCATTCAAAATTGTATAAGAGAAACCTGAAGTAGCTCTTGGGAAAGATCTGGGATGGCTCATTTCTAACTTAATTAAACTGGAAGAGTTGTCCAAGTTTGCAAGACTTGGGTGAGGATCTCAGTGGCATAGGGGTGCTAAATTTCAAGGTGAGTTGAGGCCAGATCTTCAGTGAGTCTGCCTCCTGGGACGTGCACCTTGCAGTGTGAAGATCCCTGCTTTGGGCGTCAGATGTAGACCCTGATGATGTCCACCAGCATGATGGATGGGCTTCAGCCCCTTAGCATGGCTTGAAACACCAGCTGGTGGTTTGTTGCATTATAGCCTTAGTGAAAAACGAAGGAGTTGAACAATTTTTGTTGCTACGTCTTCATGAATTCAAGTGTTTATTCAGTGTAATTGGCAGGTCCTGGGTAAGAGCCGCCAGTCCTAAAAGTAAGAGGAGTGTCTTTTTTCAGGCTTCCAGTTCACAAAGTACGGCTGCCGGAGGAAGACAGACCACAAGATGGTTCATCGGAGTTACTGCGAGCTGATCCAGAAGCCAAAGCCCATTCGCAGGGTGTGCAACCTCCAGGAGTGCTCACAGCCCATGTAAGCATTGCTCGGTGACAGCTGCTGGAGGTGTTGTTCCCAGCTGGCTCTTGTCAGCTGAAAGAAGGTGACTTCAGCTTGGCCTCTGTTTTCTAACTTGATGCATGGCCGCTTTAACATAAGGGCCCTTACAAACCTCTGCACCATGACGGAGACCCAGGGCTGTGAGGGTGTGATGCTGTGTTCTGCCAGTAGAAATACCATTTCTGGGACTGCTGGTTCCTATTACTCCTGAGATAAGTTGGATTAGAAAAAAAGTGCAGTTTTGATCCAGATGTTTGTGTTCACGCCATCTTGAGGTAATAAAAAATGGACATAAATTCAGTTTACACCAGTTGACTTTATGCAGTGTGAATTAATCATGTCAGAACAGATTTATAGAGTGCTACATAAGAAAACCAATGTCATACATCCCACCAAACCTTCCTTAAGCCAACAACGTATTTTTGGATACATAAATAGGGAAAAATATTTGGCCTGGTTGTTTTCGCTGTCTATCCATGTACAGTATGGTGCACTGGTACACCTGGGGTACCTGCAATTGTTATGAATATCTTTATTCACAAATTTAACGTGCTTTTTGACTGGCAGTAGGTTGTCCTGCTATATGTGGGATTCATATTCCTCTTGTTGCTACTGCAACTAGGAAAGATTGTGTTGATCTCAGCTTTTACCTCTGGGACTCAGTCTGGATGCCAGGAAGCACAGCAAATAAGTAGAATGTATCACTCAATATTTCCTAACTTCCTTTCAAAATAGATTTAAAGAGGAGAAAAGTCAAGAAACTATACCCCATAAACTCAGCATGGGTCAGGGTTTAACATTTATTCTTGGGAACTTGAAGTAATGACCTAACGACCGTATCTCAGACACTCTGGAAAGGACTGTACTCTTCTTTCAGCTACAAATATAATTGGACCCAGGAACCACAAAGACTCAATGGGATCCTAAATTGTACTTGGATTCCTAAGTGCTTCTGTCACCTGTTCCACAGAGTGGCATTGAAGCATTTCGCACACAGGAGAGGCAATAATTTAAGAGACTTTATGAAGCTCTGCAACACCCAGAACCACTCTGATATGCTGCTTTTTCACTGCTAATGGGAAAAAAAAAATGTCTTTGACTCAGAAACCATCTTAGAATTCACGCTTTGGGCTCACAGCTGTCTCCTTCCTCCACAGCTTGTGCAACTTCAGTTGGTTACAAAGAGAAAGTTGGATGAAATTGCAATTTCACTTTTTTGCGTAACTTGGGATTTCATGCATTTTGTTGTGCCTATGGTGTTTTGACTATTTATAAACCTAGGGTTTTATGAATTCTTTAGGACAATCACTTCAAACTCAGGATGTCTCTCCATTCTACATATATTTTTCATGAGGTTTATCCCATGGATCCTGTTTACATTGAGCAATATTTCCATCTTGTGGGTATTTGCATTTTGTAAATATTTACAGAGTGCTGTACATCTTCCTGTACTTGATTATAACCAAGCCTTCAGTCTGCTTCCTGAATTTTCTCTATTTCCTGTCTGTCCTTGTTTTTCCTCTCTAAATTCTTTATAATATGCAGCTGTAATTCTTAAGCCAATTTTGATGATTAGTGAAGTGTTCATCTATACTACATTATGAACTATAGGTGACATTTTCCAATGTCCAAATTGATTAATGGTTATTGAACTCCTTCCCCAAAACCAGACATTTTTGATGCTGGGATTCCCTCCTGAGGGTCCCTATGGGAAGCCAGCACTGGGGATGGTTGGTGCACAGCTCATGACTTTGCCAGGAGCCGGGGGCTCAGCAGCACCCTTGGGCTGCCTGCTTCTGACATAAAAATCTAGTCTGATTTGTTACATGCGGTCTTGGAGGGGCCAGCTTAAAATGAAAGTAAATGAAGCAAAGCAAGAGTGATGCTTATCTCAGAGGTAAATGAACAGAGGCTTTGTCTGCACTGTGGTACTTCAACAGAGCTTTGATGTTACAAATGTTCACAGGGACCATCTGACATAATTATAGTAGTGACTGACTGCCATGCTGTCACAATTGTAAAGCATCTTACAGTGATAATACATAAAACTGTATGCCAGAAAAGGAAAGAAGGGGAAAATACTAAGGACTGTTGGCTGGAGAGGCATGCCCAGAGCCTAGTCTTACCTGTGTAACATCAAAACTGGAGAAATATTCTACCAGATGCCCTTAAGGCAAAAAAGCTCTTGTGGAGTTGGATCTAATTTCAGCGTAAATGTGATATTTTAAAATGGTGACTCAGTCCTACAAAGCTGAAATTTCATAGTGGGTAAATTCAAAGCCCTGGCTCCTGGGGGTTTTTTAATGCTTCCTTACTTTTCCTTTCAAAAAACAGGCAGTGCCATTCTCTGTTGGAAATTAAACAGTATTCAATTTGTATTTGGGAAAAAGCATTTTGAATGATTGAAAGAAAGGCAAAATATTGTGAGGTTAAAGGTTTCATAAGTGTTCAGCAAAACACGTTTCCTTCAGTTCAGACCAATGGGATTAAGGTATTTTCAGACTTAGTAAGGAAGGCCATTTATATTCAGTCTGAATAATAATTAAAAAAAAAAATGCAAATTTCATCTTGTATGAGTTTTTTCAAGGTATTTTATGGCTAATCTGCTGCAACATTAAATCAAAGATAAAGAATTCAATTGCTACATGCATCTATTACAGTTTCGTGGTAAACAGCTTTGACTGCAGTATGAAAAAGTTAAAGGAGACATAGAATGTTACTTATCCTCCTCTCTTTTCCCTCCCCCAGATGGGTTACAGGAGAATGGGAGCCTTGCAGCAAAAGCTGTGGGAAAACAGGATACCAAGTGCGATCCGTGCGATGCATCCAACCCCTGCACGACAACACAAACCGGTCTGTTCACACCAAGTACTGCAACAACGACCGTCCAGAGGGCAGGAGGCCTTGCAACCGGGAGCTTTGTCCAGCACAGTGGAGAATAGGACCCTGGTCACAGGTCAGTCTCTTCCTGGGGGTCTCAAGCAGCTTATTTCTTCTGAAGCAAGGGAGGAAATTGGGGTGAGTTTCTTCTGTGCTTTCTATTCAAGTGCTTTAAGATGATAAATTGATACCTATACAGAAGGTCTATGGCTTCCACTGCTGTTAATGCCACAGTAAGTGAGTTAGATGGTGGCATGCCACAAAAATCAGTGACACTCCCTCTTGTTCTGCACTGGTTCAAATAACATACCACATTGACTCAAATCAAGTGCAGTGGATTAAAATTTAAAAAAAACACAAAAACTTCTAATCCATTGTTTTTAAAGGATGAATTGGGGTCTAACTGATGCATATCCTTTCAGTGCTCTGTCAGCTGTGGCAATGGCACACAGGATCGCCCAGTCCTGTGCCGAACCAGGGACAACGCCATCGGCCTTTGCAAAGAAGCTAAACCAGAGAACGTAAGGATTTGCAGACTACCTCCGTGTCCAAGTAAGCACTCGATTTTTCTGCCTTCTCACCTTTTTCTGCTGTTTGTAAATGGCAGCTGTGAGATTGCTTTGCATGCTCCTGCTATTAAATAATTCCTGTTTTTCCCTTATCCCTGATGCCTTCCTTGGGGTAGCTTATGATTCCTAATTAAGGACCAAGCATCCAATTACAATCTCCACTACACAGATTTTAAATAGACGGTGTAACTAGACTAAACTGGATGTATCTTAGGAGCTAGTTAATGGTGCTGTGAGAAGTACTGCTGGAAAACTGTCCTTTAGGCTCCTCTCAGTGTTTGTTGTCAGGTATAGGGGAAAAGTTGTAGCAAACTGAAAGAACAACCCCCTACCCCAAACCACACAGCCTGGCCATCATCCTTTAGCCCCTTTGCCACCTGAGCCTGCTCACTCTCCTCGTTTATCCACCTGTGACAGGTCAGCTTCTTAGTGCTAATATATACTGTGTTGTATCTTTTTACCTCCATTCTAGGAAACATTTCTGATCCTTCAAAGAAAACCTACATGATACAATGGCTGTCGAGACCTGATCCAGACTACCCTATCCAGAAAATCTCTTCAAGTAAAAGACCCATTTATAACTCTGCCTTTGCCCTTAAATGCATGCCACATCGAATGTGGACTTTGCCTTTTGCTCTCTTCTTCTCTCTATGCGGAAAATTCCCTTGACTTGGCCAAGTTTAAATCTTGGGCTGAATCTTTTTTTCACACCAGGCACTTGGTGCTCGGTGTCTTTCTTCTCTGGAGCTTGTGTAGCACTGGTGGTGGAGGTCTTGAAGTGTTGGATGTGTGAAGTTGGATCTCCAAGGTATGTTGCAGTCCTCTGAAGGGGAGCTGGGATCAGTTTGCTTGTTGCTTGGTGATGGTGAAAAAAGGCTCTTACTGGTTCATGATGTTCAGTTTGATAGAAAACTGAGAACTTATTGTGAATGTGATCACATCACAATAATGACACCTTGTAGTGCTAAAGTTCTCCTTTGTCTGAAGACCCTAAATCTCATAACTCTGTAGTTTCAGTTTTCTGACAGGGCAGCCTGTTGAATGAAAGAATTTATCCATTCCATTTTCCTTTGAGGTGCCATTGCTTTACTCACCTTTGCTGCTCTCGTTTTTATTCCTGTCCCCAACATTTGTGTTTGTGAGCTGTGGGTGCTGGTCCAGGTACCAGGCGCTTGGTTTCTGTAGGTACCTGAGTGCTGCTATGATGCTCTTGCTGACCTCCTGTTGGTGGTTTGACATATTTTTCCTCGTGGAAAGCTGCATATGTTTTCCCATCACACAATTTTTGCCAGTTTTGTTTACTGTCACTTTAGAGACAAAAACAAAGCAAAACAGGCTCAGTCCGTGTTGAAGGTTGTGTGGTGTTGGTTTTGTTTACCTGGGGGAGGCAATAGGACATTTTCATTGACTCTGACATCTCCAGCTGCTCAGCAAGGAGCTATTTATACTCATTACTTCTTTGGTCTTTTTTCACCATGTGCATGTCTGACGTGAGTGGTATGGCTGTGTGTGTGTGTGTGTGTGTGTGCTCTATAGACGTGTCAACTGGCAAACATAACAGTGTGAACTACTACAGAATTACCTCAATTTTTATTGCTTTTTTTTGCTTAGAAGAATTTTAGAAAAATGCCTTAATGTTGAAATGTAAATGGCATTAATTTACCAGATCCAGCTTTAAATATAAACAGATGATCTTGAGTTGATCTTCATATGGAGGGTTTTTACTTGAACGATAACTACTAGAAGGCAGTAAATTTAATCCGAGGTTAATTTGCACAGTGCATATCCATACCTTCATGAAGACAGGACTGTTACCTGACTTACTGAGATTTAAGTGGCATTGTTGCTTCACTGTACGTGTTTGTGTTGAAGATTTGGAATTCAAAAGTCATAATACTGTTTGTGACAGTCAGTAATAATAGTGGAAGCGTATCAACTTTCAATCTGCAATCGTGGAGCAAATTGCTACCTTATTGCATTGATCATGCTCGTTAGAAAAGTGGCATTTCTGAATCTTTGGATCTTCAACAGTGTAGCACTTCCAACTTGTCATTATCATGTGATCACATATTAAATTTTGCTGTTAATATGATAATTTCTTGAAACATGTTAAAAATTTACATGACAAGGTGAAAAAGCAAAGACACGTATCTGGCACTGAATACTGTTATGTAAAATAATTTGGTGTTTAACTGTATAAATATATTCATGACTGTTACCTTTAAATAGACAATGTTTAGTGATGTTTCAAGAGATGGATGGCTATAGAGAGTGGTGCAATAAGGTATCTGGGCATTGTGCACTATGTCTATATGCACTTTGGTTTATCAGGGATATTTTATTAGTGTTTTGTATGTATTTAACATAATATTAAAGATGTGCCAATTCAGTTTGCTTTTCAATATTTTTTATGAGACTAATGTGTACCAAAGTGACTGTGAAACGGATTTATTTTTTTCTTACTGATGTTTTGGAGATATACTTCCAGTCTGTCATGCATACTGCAAGTAAAAATAAATAAAAGTTCAGCAAATCTAGATATTTTGGTTTGGGTAGTGGATGACAATTTCATTCTAACAGTCATAAGATACCAAGTTTATTTACGTAACTTATCAGATGTCACTGAGCTTATTACTTAATAACTTTCATGCATTTTTTTCATGCATGCTTGTATCAAATTGATGTGACACAAGGCAGAACGTTCAGAGGGAACTCTATATGGTACCTAAAAAATACATAAAGCTTTGCAGGCACGTGCAGTCCTTTGTGCAGAGTTATGCCTGCAGATAGCAGCTGTTCTAGTTCTTAAAGGCTGGAAACATGTTTGAAAAGATGTCAACAGGTTTGAAAACATGTCCAAAAACAAAGTACTATCCTTAGGTTCCTAAGGAAGGTGTAATTTTTTTCCTATTCAGTTTAGCATTTGAAAACTGAATTGAAGCATGAGTGTTGTTTTTCCTGCAACATAATAATTCGGGTATAAATACAGTGCAAGAAAGGTATTTTCAGCCTTCTCTGCCAGTAATAGAATTTTAAAGCAGCAGCGATCATTATTAGCTTATTTTAGACTGATATGTTTGCCAATTAAACACCTATGATGCCCTATTTTGTTAAGTGAGAATGAGTGAAGAGGCGACGCCTAGACTTTCGGGGTTCACTTGGTATCTCTGCATCTGCTCTGGTTCTCTACTTTGCTGTAAGGTTGCTGGCAGGGTAAGTCAGTACTCCTAGCAGGATGGTAAAATGGCACTTCCAGAAACGTGCTGAGCAACCACATGCGCTCTGAATAAAGGCAAGTAATTGCAGTTACTCATCTTTTACTGTAAGACTTGGTAGAGATTCAGTAAGAGCAGGGGAGAAGCAGAAGTGATTTCATCTGTCGCAGCACTGTGGTCACAGAGAACATACTTGGTTATTGATGATGCCAAGCATTGGTCTGGCTGGCTTTCTCCTTAGCGCTGTCCTCTCCTATGAGCCCTCTGGTTCCTCTTTCTTTCTGCCTGGGCTGTGTGTTGGGATTTTCCTTCCCTGCAGTTCCAGAAGGTCCTGGCTCCACCACCACACCCTCGAGGCACAGGAGATACAGAGCTTGTCTGTAGAATGGAGCACAGGGAGTTTTCTTGACGTGGAGCCTGCTCACCCTTCCCCATCTGTCCTCTTCCACTCCGCCCAGTCCTCATGTCCTCTGAGCAAAAATCACATGAGCTTGAGCCATCTCTGAGTGGACTTTCATTGAGGGTCTTATAGACAGTAAAATAGTATGATTACTTTCCCTTTAACTCCTTAACCTACAGCATGCCACCTGCAGTTCAGCAGGAGCAGGATCTGGCATGAAACCTGTATTGTAATGTTGTAACGTAATGACGGTCACAGTAGCTGTTGACAGGTTAGGACCTGTTGATCATCATTCTTTCCCTTTTATTATGTTTTATTTTTCACTCAGACACAAGAATCAGAGCTTTTTATCGAGTCTCCCAGTTGCCAATGGGCTGGCTTGGTTCCCTCCCACTGGAGTTTGTTGGCATCTCCTATCTAGGAAGAGGAGGAAAACCTTATGCTACATAAATACCCCGGTTCTTTTTCAAGTATGGGACGTACTCAGGCATTGCTGCCATCGGTCCTCAGGGTAGCACTTGCAGAACACAAAGCCAAAAATTAGCACTCAGGTCTACGTTGTGGATGGGGCCAGTGCACAGAGTTCAAATCAGGTTTTGCTTTCCCCCAAGTGAGTTGAGCTTTAGGTTTAGCATAAAGTCTGCTTTTGCTGATAGAAGGCTCATTTGCCAGTTTCCCAGCCCACGTTAAATACCAAACCCTCAGCCCACTGCCAAAGCTTCAGCTGTGTTTCTTTTACCATTAATGTGAAAAAGCTCTTTATTTGTCTGTTCCCTTTTTCTCTTTCAGAAGATCATTGTCAAGGAGACAAGTCAATGTTTTGCCGCATGGAAGTTCTCTCCCGGTACTGTTCAATTCCTGGTTACAATAAGCTCTGTTGCAAGTCCTGTAATATGTACAACAACGTAACAGAGGAAGGCAATGCAACAGATTCTAATGCAAATAAGAATAACGTCATTGAGGAGGAGCTCTTGACAACCCTCAGCCCTCTCACGGGAGTTTCCACCACACAACCTGCCACCACCAGTCCTCCTCCTGTTTCCAAACCCCATGTGCCTCCTTCCAATGCCACCGATGAGCACCCCGAAATTAACGCGGTGGATGTGCCCTATAAAATTGATGGGCTGGATAACGAAGTGTCACAGCACAACATCATCACACAGAGGAGGATACCTTATGAAAGGACGAGGAATCAAAGGATCCAGGAGCTGATTGCTGAGAAAAGGAAAAAAGAGACTCTCAGAAAAATAAACTAAAATGGAAATACGGCACAAACAACATTTTTCTCTTATAGAGATGTTACCAACATCGTAGTATTGCCCATGTCACAGAGACTGAAAATGGGGAAAAATCAAAGTGGTGCTATGGCAGAGATGCCAAAGTCTAAAGCCTACTATAAATGGAAAGGACAGATTGTTTTGTAAGTGCTAATCTGAACACTTTGACAGCTAGGTTTCCAGGGTACAGTAGAGTGTTAGTGCAATATCATGACAGCATTTCACTGAATCCAAACAAACCTTAATACCTAGGCCAGGTTAGCAGGTTTTTTGTTTATGGGCTCCTTTACGTCTTCTATGGCTGCATGAAACTTCTTGGGAGCAGTAATGCGACTTACATTTAGGATGGAGGAAAATGGTCCCAAGACATTAAGAACCCCTTTAAATCCTGACAAGCAGGTGGTCAGCAATCCTGTGATGCTTCCATGCATTGCGTAGAGCCAGGCGCTAACCCAGCTCCAGTTCAGGGGAGGTGCTTAAGGACGAGCCAGACCACGCTTAGCTGCCTTAGGCAAAGCTGGGCACGTGCTTATGTAGCTTTCCTAACCAGGACTATGTAAGAAAATATATAGAAAATTCTGTAGCCATATATTTATGTGTAAATTAAAAACTCGCAACCAGTAGCTTACGTGTTTCCATAAACATTTCAAAGGATTCTCCTAAAAGTTTGAATACACATGCAAGGAGTTTTGTATTAGGGCAGGTCCGGCCAACTTGGACTGCTGACAGCCCAGACTTTGTGTTTACAGGTATCCATTCATATCACGCAACAGCCTCAGTGATCTTTGTTGGTTGGTGCTTTTTTTGTTACCTGACTTTTTTCTACCCACTTAACTTAAACGCTGTTTAAGTTAAAGATGACTGGATTCGTGTTGCCTTTTCTTTGGTGCTTTACTAGGAAAACGTGTTTTTTTTCTCTCCCATAGGACAAGGTTATTTTTGAAGAAATAATTTTTTTTTTAATTCTCTTCCTTTCCTTCAGGCAGCTTGATTAGCACAGAGGTGAATAATTGTTCCCTGTGCCCTACATCTAGATGTTCATGCACGTGCATGCAGTGCCAGGTCTGCTGGAAAGGTTGAGATGTGGAACCTGAGAACCCTTTGAGTACTTCTTTTCCCCTCAGGGTCGTCATAGTTTTCACCAGTCATTCTAGATTCCTGGTTGGAGATCAGAAGACAAATTCAGATCAGTTGTTTGGTTTGGGGATCACTCTGGATGATGGGGAGGTCGGTGTGAACTAGCCTTTAGCATCAACGTCGGAATTATTTCTGCCATCCCAACGGTGTAGCAAGAAAGGAAATCAGGCACCGAAGGTTCCGTGCAGAGTCTGCGGAGAGCAGAAGTAGGTGCAAGTTTTAGCAGGTCTGTGAAAGTAGGTGAGGAAATGGTCCTTTCTCCCCAGCCCGGGACTCTCCCGGTAACAGCAGCATGCACTGCTGCCCTTCCTTCTGCAGGGGGCAGCTCAGCTTTTCTTATGACCCCTAACTCGGACTCTTCCCTCTTCGGTTCCTCTTTGCTGGTCAGCCTCCCGCAGAGCCCCAGCTTCCGCCAAATCCTCCTTTTACCACTCTGCCCTGGTTCAGATTTTCCAATCTGAGAATAAGTCCTCGTCCTCCAGCTATCACAAAGGCTGCAGCTGCTCAAAGTTTGAAGCAAAGGCAGCTCTAAGCCTCTACACAGCCACGTGGACATCAGACACATTGGATTTCTGACAGTCTGTAAGCTTTACTGCTGCCGAAGAACTTCAGAAGCATTGTACACGTTGTGACCCTGCCTGGTGCAGCCCTCCTTCATCAACCACCATGGCCAAACGTGCTGGAGAGGGGTCAAGAAAAAGCAGTTTTTGTAGTGGTGGTTGTCATAAGAAGCCTTGGAAGGCCAAGAGGCTGGTTTAGGAAAAGAGCCTGGCAGAGGGATCTGAAGCAGAGAAGGGAAGTGTTCAGCAGGTGTGACACTGAGTCCCTTCGCATGAGAACTGTGTTGGTGCACTGGTGAGTGTTTAGAAGTAGCACAGGTAGGACAGAGGTGGGAGTTACACAGAAGGACACGAGAGCCAGGAAGCACAGCAGGGCTGATGCGATCCTTCCTGCTATGTGCCCCAGGAGGAGCACACCTGGGGTTGGGCTGACAGCTGGTGGCCATAGTGAGTATTTCTCACATTTCATATTTCCACAAGTGCTGTTAAACTCATCTCTTCCCTTTCATGTTCTTAACCTGCTTTTAGGTCTATGGAAAATTAAAAACAAAACAAAACAACAAACCTAGGCTTGTCATAGCCTAGAAGCACATCCAAGCATAAGATAAACTTTGGAAAGAGCCCCACCAAACCCAAGGATGGAGAAGGGTTGGGGCTTGGAATTACGCAGGAGGGAGGGAGGAGTTTGCTCTCTGCTTGGTGCCTGTTTTCCTCTCTGTGACTTTGTGGAGATCTGTGTTGCCAGCCTACAGAAGCCTGAGGTAATGCACCGCATCGCTTCTGGTCTTCCTTGGCATGAGAAATAGGCACAGTCAGCTAGGCAGTGTGAAGAAATGGCATGTGGGGAAGCACCCACAGCTCAGATGCTGCCTTACAAGTAGCCTCCTCCCTCCAAAGGACTTTCCAGTTGCGTCTCAGTAGCAAGCAGGGCAGGAATTTACTTGGTGCAATTTGGGTGACCTTTTGCAAAGGCACTGAGGATTCAGAAAGCTG
The DNA here is from genome assembly GCA_035772895.1 of Perdix hodgsoniae. Lineage (NCBI taxonomy): Eukaryota > Metazoa > Chordata > Aves > Galliformes > Phasianidae > Perdix > Perdix hodgsoniae. The sequence goes on along the minus strand of JAPSGF010000035.1, from coordinate 4,324,760 downwards.
ATTGAAATTTGGGAACTTAACTGCTTTGCCTTTTCTGTTCTCAGGCAAACAAACCAAGGGCAATTTTGCAGATAAAATGGAAACTTTGGCTGTGTTTTGGATGGGGAGCAGCCTCCCCACTTACAGCTGGTGCAGTGCTGCGATCGCAGGGGACTCCACACTTGGTGCCGCCTGCATTCAGGAAGATCTCGCTCCTCTTTCAGTCTCACCTTTTTATTTCTTGCTATTTTTAATTCTGTTGAATAATTTTCTAGCTGCTATTTGGGGAATCCTGAAGTGACATTTATAGGAGCAGCTTCAGTCTAGATTGCCCAGACATAGGCTGGCCCATCTCCTCCTGGAGCAGGAGCACCAGCTGCCTCCTCTTTACAGTCTTTCTGTACAAGGAAAAAAATCTTTGTACTGGGTAAAATGCCCTCATTTCAAGCTGATATGCCTATCTCAGAAGATGTTTTTCAGCAATTCCCTAGAATGGTAGTTTCCTAAGAACCTGTACCACTCTTGTACCGGAAAGCAGAGTTCAGAGCTCTTTTAAGAAAGAAAAAGCAGCACATGCTGATAGGTGGGGTAAGCTGGTACTTGTTCCTTGTCACACAGTGGAAATTTTGGTCATTTATTGGTTGGTTGAACTTTGACAACTGCATCCTCTTTCCTACAATGCTGTGACTGAGAAAGAGCATCATCAGCATATGTCACCTTTCACTATTCTGCTGTTGCCTGAGTATGGCATTTTGACACATAATGAGCAGATTAGTATTTTAGTTTAACTCGTTCCTCAGAAACTAAAGAGATCAAATGTAAATTAAACTGATTTATACTCCTGCAGAGACTGTCTCACAGCTCTGAGAACTAAAGCAAACGTACTCCCATCAAGCAATGCAATTTCTGATATCCATTTGCCAAGCCATACAATACACCACTCTCTAAGTTACCATTTTTCTCCTTGTTTAAGCTTAAAATCCAAGTGTTACCTCCTCACACACAGAAAAAAAAATAATAACGATAAACTCAAACCAATTCTGTTTTCTTTGGTTCCAATCTACTGCCATTTTTCCACTAACACTCCTTTACAGATTTCTGTAGTCTATTATGAACGCATCACTTTTTGTATCTGTATATCCATTCAGTATTTAGAATCTCACAACATCTCCATAGAATGCTTTCAGATATTTTGAGAACTTTATGAATGGTGCTTTTCCAGTACTCAAAGGGTTTTATGTTTTATTTTAGTACGTAACACATTTAATGTCGTATTTACTCACCTACAATGCAGTATTAGCTATGTTCATCTGAGTATCTATATGCAACTTCCATTCACTTACATATACCTTAACAGAAAATTGCAATAAATTTTTGTATATTAAAAGTGTATATACAAATTAGAATCTCTAATTTTATAATTTATTAAATTCAAATGTCTGTGTTCTTTTGCAAAGTGTTTGACTTTTCCCTGTGCTTTTTGTTACTGAAGTTACGTTGTGCAGAGATGCTGGGGAAGAAGAAACAGACCCAAAAGCAATTCAGTTTGTAAGACTTTATCTTGATGAATATTATGAAGCCCAAAACTGCATGGAAATCGATCAAACTTACAGCTGCTTCAGGCTCTCATCCTTTGCATTCTGCTGGAATCCAGTCAGGTCCATGTATCATCTCCCTAACCACAGCTACTCAGACTTTCACTTGGGACTGATGAGCCAATTTTGCATTGCAATTCCTGTTGATAAAATAATTACCTTTCCATGAAATGCTTTTGCATACATCTTCCTGCCCTATCCTGCATGCTCATAGCCAGGTTTCTTTTTAAGCATAATTGAATCTCTTCCATCTAATTGAACTTTGTTGCTTGAGGATTTGAAAGATCCCTGCTTGCCTTGATTATCCTGTTAGCAACATGCAGAGCACTGAAGCCCAATATCTATAACTGGGCAACAAACCACCTCCATGTAGAAAAAGCATTTAGTCATTTAAATGTCCTGGTGAAAGAGCAGACCAGACAGAACACGGATTTCATTTCATGTGACAATTCATATAGTATCTGATGTACAGCTGTGGCAAGGTTATATTTAATTGGGTTTCAGTTTGGATGTGGGAATATTGCTCACAAGTAACTGTTTGGAAAAAGTGTGCAAAAAATGAGCTTCCACTAGAAGAAGGTAGACTTCAATTATTCTGATAGCAACCTCAAAGTTTGGAGACCCACAGCCCAAACACGAGAGGCGCCCAATGGGTTCCCAGCACATCCAGCCTTGTTTGCATGGACAGTGTCCTTTCAGGATCCTATTCCCACAGCACCCACGAATACTGATGCATTGCCTGTTTCTGAGCACAAAGCCACATCTGGCTGCAAGAATCTGCACAAAGGCAAACCTTGCATGTGTGATGGATACACCAAAAGCAAGCTAGAAGCTCTGTGTCCAGGTTATGCACCACACTGCAAAATGGGGTCTCAGCTTCTGTGCAAACTCTGCCTTCTGTGCCTGACCATGCGCAGAGGGGACACCTCACAGTCTGTGCAGGAACTGCTGCCCTGGTCTGTTAGCTTTGGGAGGAAGAACTGACTCCTTATGGAACATGTCTGAAATTTAAATGAGGTATGGAAAAACACACACATACAGAGGTACAAGGCCACATTATGCCAAACTGAAATGCTATAAATAAATCAGTATTTGTATCTTATCAAACAAATATCCTGTGCTGGATTTGCAGGAGAAGTGGGAGTTAGCACTCTCCAAGCCACCAAAACACATTAAAGAGGTCAGGCACTGCACCCAGGTGCACACATTGGCACTGTGCTCTGTGCTGGGCAGGTGAAGCACAGCCTGGCATGAAGTGGAAATGCTCTGAGCAGGGCTCTCCTGAGGGCACTTCCCAGCCTAAGCCAAAATCCCAGGGAAGGTGAGCACTGCACTGCTCAGAGCCATTGCAAGGCCTTCTGAAATAAGCGTGCCCATGTTTCCAAGCAGACAGATTGCTCAGCCTTGCACTAAATGGTGAGGGGCTGCAACACGCTATCTGTGCAGCAGCCAGTTCCTTGCTCGCAGAAGAAATACCTGGTAATTTCCAGACAATCTCTGTGCATCAGTGATGGTGTCTGCACAAGCAGCTGCTGCTGGTTCTGGTTCCTGTGTGAGCTGCAGCCAAGGCAACAACTGTGGGTGCGACATCTCTAACCCAGCTCCATCAAGTTAATAGGAAAACAGCCCATTAATGTTTCATGGGACAATCTTGGCTGCTTACCATAGCAACTGCAAGACACAGGAGGTGAAGGGGCTGGGGGATATAATTAGAGAGCACAAATCATCAGGAAGCTGGCATAAATCAGGTTGAACTCCTTTTCTTTCTTGAAATTTTAATGACAGAGACACAAGAAAGCAGCAGCTCTCTATGCCACGGCTTCTGAGTGCTGAGGAGTGCTCCTTTCCCCACACTGACATAATTTTAGCACAGGAGCAGTGTGACAGCACTACCAGCCATGTCCGAGCCCCTCAGCCCATGTTTACCTGCAGCCCATTCCCACAGGCGGTGTGGCTGCCTGGCACCAATGTGGGATCACCTGGCAGGGGCCTCTCCTCTCTTACTTTTTCTTACCTCTTTCTTTGCTTTGGAAAACAGAGAGTGATGTTTTCTCTCCACTCAAACAAAAGTTCCTTACCACAGTCCAAGGAAAAGTAATTATCAAAGAGCATTGGAAATGCACAGCCTGCACAGTGCAGCTTAGCCACACAACAAAGGTCAAAGATGCCCGAAGGAATGCTGCTTATTTACCCTGATGCACCTCCTACTGCTGAACCAGTTTGAGACAGCTTACCCCCAGACCAAGAGCATCTGGAAAAAGCTAACAACAGAAAACCAGAGAAGCACTGCCACCACAGACCTCAGACACAACCAAGCCAATACCTTGTGTTTCCCTCAGCAGCTTGGGCACCACTTCCCTCACTGTCTTGCTCACACGCCCAGGAGCACCGATGCCCTGTGCTCACCTGGGGAGGAGCAGGAGAGGGATGGGTTCATCAGAGCAGCACCTGGCAGTACTGGAGGAAACCCTGGGCAGTTCTGAGATGAAACAAACAAGCATTCAAACAAATGCAATTTTCTTACCATAACCCCAGACAGCTGTAGAAACTTATTTCAAGAAATGGAAGAGATTATTACTGTAAGGCTGTATTATTAGTCTGGTATCAAAGAGAAACACCCCTCACCTAACCCCACACAGTGAGGGCTCCAATTTCTTCTTCTTGGCAGGTTTAGGCAAAGCCTAAAGAGAAGGAGAAAGCTAAAGTCTGAATTGTTACTGGAGAACAACCCAGCTGGGCACTGCTGTTGGCAACTGGTGCAGGAAGGCTGAAGGTCATTTCCTTCAGCTGTGCAGCATCAGAAACAGAGACAAGCAGCTGAAGCTCATACACCTTTGACAATTAAATGCCAAGTAATGGCCAGCTGCAGAGGACAACTGCTTGGAAGCACAGCCTGGAGGGATGCAAGAGGCTTTAGAGCAGCTTGTTTCTCTGCACAAGAGAGAATGGAAGAATCTGATTGATGGGCACAGACCTGGGTGACCAAACTGGCTGCCAGAGCAGATTCTGGTCTGAATGCCAACCACACCAACAACATTTGTACTAAAACTGAAGCAGCAATTTCCAGTGCAGGATTTCTGCCCTTCTGCCCACCCCTCCCAGCAGCTCAGGCCAGGTGAGGGAGCAGCCGGGTCAGGGAGCACAGGGACGCTGCAGTGCAGCTCACTCACGGCAGTTACTGAGAACAGCATTTAGAAATAAAAGCAGAGGGAAGATCCTGCTATAACATCCCAATTCAGCTCGCCACCCAGCACACAAGAGGAGATGATGGAGTTACACAAGAGGCGCACGAAGGCAGAACACAAAGACAAGCCGTCACTGCGGAGCCCGCTGGCCCTGCAGGTCAGGCGTTTGCCAGCCCTCCCCACAAAGCCATTTTCTGCAGTGCGTTTGCGTGTCTGCCGTGCAGCAGCAGCGTGCAGCGATGCAGCGCGGAGCCGAGCCGCGTGCGCTCCTGTCGCCCGGCTGCTTTGCTGCTCGGCTGCGTGCATCACAGCAGAACTCGGCGGGGAAGGGCTCCGCCAGGCTATATTTAGCAGCAACAACAAAACAGGCAGCCGGATCAGCTGACTGGGCGCAGCGAGCACGGGTTAGTTGTAGGCAGCACGTATCCTGCGCGGAAAGCAGGGCGAGAGAGAGCAGGGCACGGAGCTGGGAGGTACCCCACCACCCGCAGCGGCTGCGGCTCAGGTAAGGGCAGGGCATCAGGTCATGAAGCGTTGTGTCCAGCACGGCTGGGATGGGCACAGGTGGGAAGGGAGTGGGCAGCAGCTGGGAGGTGGTACTGGGGGCCGGGAGGCCATGGGTGGGGGCAGGGGATGATGAGCAATGGCAGGTGAGAGCAGGTGCTGACAGGTGACAGTGGGTGATTGCAGGTGACGATAGGGATGTGACCTCTGCGTGGTGCGGCAGCAGCAAGGATGGCATTCGGGCTGGAACCATTCCATCCCATTGGAAGCATTGTGCTGTCCATCCATAAACCGCTATTTGCCCCAGGAGGAAGGAGGTGGTGGCAAGGCTCTGTTAATGAGTTGTGCAGGGCTGAGCTAACGATGCGCCCATGGGGCACCCTGTGCTGCAGGCCTGGTGCTGGGCTGGGAGGGGGACAAGCCTTCCCGTTGGCTCTTAGAGAGGAGAGAGGAAAGGAGCGTTGTATGGAATAAAGAAAGGATAACAAGCAGGCCCTGAGATTTAAAAGAAGCATCTCCCGCTCTGAGTTCAGCAGATCTCACCTTGGTTGGCATTGCCAGGAGCCAGGAGCAGCAATGCGGGTAGGGCTGGGTGTCTGGGTGCTCCCTGTGCGTGTGTGGGAGCTGCGGCCCTGCAGAGCTTCAGCAAAGCCAGGTTTCCTTCCAGCAGTGACAAGTGAGGCATTCCAACAGCGAGCAGAGTACTTTTGTGTTCGATCACACAGGCAGGCTGGATGGTGCTGACAGATTATTCACATACAAATTCCACTGGAGATAGGAAAGTTTAATTAAAAAAAAAAAAATAGAATCCAGGCAATGTGGTCATTTCTTCCAGAATGTGAGCTAAACAAAACACAGGAAAGACTGTTTTGATATAAATGAAATAATCCCCATAGCAAGCATCCAATGCAAGATGAAATATTTATTAAAAAAAAAAAAGGGGCTTTACCTGACCAGTGGGAGTAATCTGAGGGAAGGCTGGCCTGAAAAGAGTAGAGGACTGCTATATGCATAAAAAGGACATGAAGCTACTTCAGCTTTAGGTAAGGCTCTAGCAATCCATAACTAAATGTATGAAACGCTGGTAGAGACAAAACCAAACCTTCGTACATTGCCGCCTCTGCCTTGCTGAGGCTTTTAGAGCGGACCAGCTGCAATGCTGTGCCACCCACGTTGTGCTCCCCACCTTTGAGATCAGCTCTTGCAGGACCAGACCAAGTGTAAACCAGAGCCCTGTGTCAGTGAGTGGGCCAGCTGAGGATTAAACAGGGAGAGATGTCCTTTGGGGTTACAGGCTGGAGACAAGCTGGTGCTCACGCAGTGAGCTGGTAACTGTGCATTAGTTCAGAAGGGAGTGCAGTTGCTTATCCCCACAAATATCTTTAATGAACCTTTTATTTTCTACTGCACTTAACAATATGGCTTCTGTTGTACCTCTGGGTTCTTCTGGAAATCATCGATGTAAAAATCCTGCCAGCATTATAGAGTGATGCTTCTGTAAACACCACTCTAGGCCATAAGGAAATACTGAGTAGATCTAGTAGCACAGATTCAGAGAAACAACCACAGGATTTCCTTACCACAACTGTGTTTCCCATGCTGATTATACCTTGTCTGTCTTTGCAGCCATGGCTCCCCGGATAAGATTGAGTGTTTCAAAGCCTCTCCCAACCATCTGTGAAACCCATGAGGAGACAATGGAAGACCTAACCAACAACCCAAAGCACACTGCAAACACCTCAACCAACCCAGATTTGTACTCTAGCGATGATTACATTCAATCTATCTGCCACCTCGCCAGACCCACCTTCCCAGGCATTCCTGAAAGCAGCCATAGGGTTCAGGACAGAAGAATCCTGCAGACTCTGGAAGCCATGTCATGGTCCCCATCCCAGAAAGAAGTGTCAGTGTGTAAACTGACCAATTTCATCTCAAATGTGATGCCGCCAGGAAAAGCTACATCTGCTCCTGATGATGCAGAAGCCAACTTCTGGTCCAGAGAGGATCCCCTGGCACAGATCTACAGGCGCACAGGAAACCTCTGCTCCTCCAAGGGTTTGTGGAACAAAAGCTCCAGCAGTGACTCCTCACAGTGCACCTCCTCCAGCCACCTGGGCTCCCTTCATCCCTCAGCCATGAAAGAAGAGAAACTACATTTCCCACGGATGTTCAGTTTTCCAAGGTTTCCCTCTCCAAGGCCAATGCAGAAAGAAATGCTCTGCTCAGAGCTGAGGTGTCTCAGAAAAGATGAGGGAGTGGTTGTAGGGAGCAATCACAGTCAGAAAGATGCTCCCAGGTTTATTAACACTGAAGAGCTATTGCTGTGCTCAGCCAGAGGGAAGCTACTAGGAAATCAGGTTTTGCACTGCTCTGTAAGGAGGCAGGGTTTGTCTGAGGCAGCAGGTGCTGATGAAAAAGAAGGGAGAGAAACTTCTCAATGTGACAAAAACACAGTGGGTGATGTTCCCAGTAAACAGAGATACTCCAAGTGCTTCCAGGCAGCTAAAAAAGCCGTGATTCATAATTGGATTTCAGAGCACAGATGCATGTGGAAAGAAGCAAAGATAAAAGCTTGTTTGCTCCCAGCCATTGCTGAAGTGTGAAAAAGTATCTGTTCCGAATAATGTTGTTTGCAAGAAATAACCACCCCATGCTCTAGAAGCTCTCCCTGGAGTCCTTATGTGGAAAACATGGCTTGAATGTGCATGCAAGTCAGGAAACCTTTTGTGATCCATCTTACCTCTCATCAGTGGGCAAACGGACGACTTGGAGTCCAGTCCTCTGAGGAAGCAGCAATTAATTCTCATTTTGGAAAGGCAGTGGTTCATAAAGCATTGCCCCACACCTATTGCCTTGAACTGCCCTGAGCATGGAGAAAATCGAAGAGCCATCTGTTTTGAAGAAGTAATCTGAAGGAAAAAAAACAACCCACACGCCTACTGCCATTTCACAGCAGATGCCAAGCAGCCAGATGTTACACAAGCTTGGGTACAGTCATTCTGAAAGAAACATTCTGAACGGTGCTTGGACAGTACTAATATGCCCTCACTGACATATGCATTCACTGCGAAACACTGCATAGGTCACTGTATCAACACCAGAGTACCACTGGGTCAGTCATCTGTTAGTGCTTCCATGTGAAGGAGTGTTTTTAATAGCTGTAAGAAGCCCGTGATGAGGATTTGTTAGAGGACAACATGGAAAATACTGAAACTGTTCCAGGTGGAACTTTTCCCCTCTTTTAGCATTGCAAAAATGTATGACTTTCACTTCACAACCTAACCTTGTTGGAAATGTCTGGGAGCTCTGGGTGAGCATTGCAAACACTGGTCTGGTGCTGCTGCCCTGGTCCTGCAAGAAATCAGGGTCCCAGTGCTCTGCTCCCATCGGTGTCTGCACTGCTGTCTGTGCTGGGTGGGAGCAGAGCTGGGAGCTGAGCAAGATCTGTGCACATAGGTCTGTTTCCCTTCATGTGTGTGCTTTCCCCAAACTGGCCACGCTAACCACACTGACTTTTCTACGCCTGCTGCTGTGAGACCGATACATGAAGAAAAATAACCATCGTAAGAAGTCCCCAGGACAACCCCTTTGTTGCTGATGCTGCACGGTATGTCTGCAGTGCTGCTGTGGGATCCCGCATGCTGAGCACACAGTCAGGTCATCTTGTAACCACCACACTGAGACAACTTCGCCTCCTGATACCTTCGCTCATTGTCACAGTCCCACAGCCCACAGCACTGCAAAGAGGAGCAGGCGAGAAAACGGCTAAGTAACGCTAGTGCAATTATTGCTGCCACTGCCACAAATCAATCCTTTGGCAGGGGGCAGACACAAGGACCGGGCTGTTTGCTCAACTGCAGCCAGGATGGGAAATGCTACCGCAAAGCTGCCATTATCAAAGTGCTTGCAAGTGATTTCTGAAACACCCTTGAGTAGATTAAATCAGACGGCAACTTCTGCTCAGTACCAACACAGGTGTAAATATACTCAAGGATCAAAAAGCAAGCGAATCTGAACTGCTCATTCTCGCATCTCTTACCTCAAATATTTTTATTCCTGTTGAAACTCATTAACGCTCTGGAGCTGAACTGCTTCTCATCTCCATTTTCAGACAAACCACACAGCAAGAACAAAGGCGAAAGCGGCTGCAGCTTTTTTAGGGCCTGTAGAGAGCCTGAGCTGAACAAGGGCTGCGTGGGCTCTGTCTCCCCCTCCTCTGCCCTTCCCTTTTTGGTTTGTATAGGGATGGAGGTGCTGTTTGTCTTTATTGCTATGCGGACGTTTCGGTTTCTGTCCATGTTGAAGACACTAATGCCTAGCAAGTCTTGTGCCAAGTGCATGTATCACCATATTTGACCAAGAAAGCAAATAAAACCCTTACACCAATCAGCTCTCTCTGTTCTTGCAGGCCCACGAGTGACCTTTCAGGTGCAATCCTCAAACTTTCCCAGAAGAGCTCCATAGAGACCTAAAACCCTTGAGGGGGAGAAGCTTTGGAGTGCAGCAAAGAGAGGCACAGACAAACTCGGGTGATGTGGGCATCCAAATCCCATCTGTAGCTTTCAGTTTCAGGTTTCACAATGTGTTCACAGGCAATCTGTAGGCTAACGTACAAATTCATTCATGTGGTCATGCAGACTTTTACTGTTGCAAGCAATGAATGCACTTGGACACAGAAAACCATGAACAAAATTAGAAAACCAGAGACAGAGAGGCAGAAACAAAGTTGTCCCCTTCTTTTCTCATCAATGTCACAACCAGCCCTAAGTGAATTCAACAGAATTAGCACAGAGAAGCAGCAGCAGCAGAGGAAAGGGAGGGCCTTAAAGGACAACAGTTACCATCAGCTCAGAGCAAGAATAAGGAAGCAACAGCTCTGAGAGCCTGGCTAATGGGATCTGGTTATCAGTACAGTGCAGAGCAGCCACAGCACTCCAAGGAGCTAATGCACTGCACGTAGGGTCTCTCTGCAGATAGAAAGACTGCACTGATCAGAAACTAAGGCATGGACCAATGCAATGTGTTTGGAAACAGAAAAGGTCAGGAATGCATTTGTCCTAAAGAGAGGACACAATGGCAAGATGGGAAATGGAGAAGGTCCATGCAGGATGCCCTTGTGTGAAGTCAGCAAAGCCAGTTTCTGAAAAGCTTAAATGAGAGTACTAGCGTAGTAGTAGTGTAACACAGTAGTAGTGTAAAAGCAACGTTTTTAAAGAAAAAAAAAATCAAAATCTTAAAGCTTTCAGAGAAAACACAGAGCCTAGTTTAGGGGAATCAGATCCAAGCCTGAGGTGAGATTTGGGGTCCCTCTACATAGGTTAGCAGCTGTGTGGATTGTGCATCAAGCTTTCCCCTTGTCCTGAAATGCCACAGTTGGGCCTAATGTTCATTGAGAGTGTTTTAGCTTTGAGCCTCTACAAATGGAGAGTAATGATGAATGTTGTACAATGAAGTTAAACTGCATTTAGTGACTAAGGAGGAATTTCTTAGCTTTGAAAAAAAAGAAAAGAAAAGAAAAAAAGCCTTGTATGTCTCATCAGCAATGTGATTAATGGCCAAGAATTTTGCATTTTTGTGCCTGGCATCAAAATCACAGCTGATAGCAGCAATGAACCCTGAAACATCACATCTTGGTCTCATGGCCTTTTCCCATGCTTTGGGCTTCTCAAGAGTAACTGAATTTGCCTGACACAGGATAGAGTGTGATGCAAAATACACATTGTGTAAATTCACATCCAACGTCCCTGGCAATCACAGCCTTCCTGGAAATAAAGCTCCTGGAGGCAGCACTTCCAGGGACTGTTGCAAAGAGCTGTAAAAAACCCAGGCATTTTTGGAATATCATCTGGTTGATACATAACATCTGACCAAATGCCATCTAAAACCAAAGGGAGCCTGTAAGTGCTTTGGAATGGGCCCGTAATGGGGACAATTTTGTGCTGCAATTAGAACGCAGATTTCTACTAGCAGCTGATGAGGGAAATGAAGTTATTAGCTTATTCACTTGCACGCATTAGCATTTTGTCAATTGTTTCTTGTCTTTGTTTTTAAACTATTCATGCTGAAAGGCCCTCGGCCTGCCGTGAGCTCAGTGAGGGCTGTGCAGCCTGGCAGTCAAGCAAAGTGGGAGCCAGCAGGGAGACTGCCACAGCAAGTTAGGTGCTGGACTGTGACCACACAAGTCATTCGAGTTCAGTTGAATGGGTTTTTTTTGTTTATTTTGCTTTTCTTTGGTGACAGGAACATGGGAGAGCAGACTGGTTTATACTGGAGGTATAATGGAGCTACAATGTCCATTCCCTACCACCTCACCCAGAGCACTGCCTCGTGGCTCAGCTTTGAGAAAGGCCTTTAGAATCATAGAACCATTGAGGATGGAAAAGACCTCTCAGATCATCCTGTCCATCTGCCTACCTACCACCACTGCCCTCTGACCACTTCCCTCAGTGCCACAGCTCCATGTTCATGGAATACCTCCAGAGGCGGTGACCCCACCATGTGCTGGGCAGCCTGACAACTCTTTTGAAGAAGAAATGTTAACTGTTATCCAAACTTTAACCTCCTCAGATACCGCTGAGGACCAGATGAGGGTGGAGGAGGCCCAGCCCAACCCCGCAGGCCCCAGGACACCCAGCCATGAGGCCATGGGCACAGTCTGCTCCTGAGGTGTGAGGTTGGGCTCAACATGGCAGCTGCTGCTCCTCAGAGCGGCTTTGTCTGCACACAGCCCTTCAGGAAGAGCCAAAGGCGTTTGATTCCCAGGGACAGGCCGTGCCCTGCCTGCTGCTGTGCAGGGGCTGCTCCTGGTTGCTGAGGGAATGTCAACGAGACAAAACTCAGCAGGATTCTACAGGATCAGACAGCCCTGTGATCAGGAACATTTGTGCTTTGTTAACTGGGTCAAAGAAATACTTGGAGATGTCCGGCACTGTGCTTGCCTGAAGGGCTGAGCTGGTACTATCTGGATTCAGAGGAAATTCCTCCCTAGCTACCACCCCCAACAGCAGGCTCCATCACAAGGCCTCATCCCTTCCCTTACAAAAACCCAGCACCACTCTGCAGTGCAGTGGGAGACCTCACAGCCCTGTGCATGCGGTTTGCAGAGAGCACACAGCATTGCCCCCTCTGCACCAGGGTTTTTTTTTTAAACCAAAGTAAAACATTGCATTCTTACATGCTTTTCCTCTGTCTGGCAGAATTGCCTTGTCAGATCTCAGCTCCCGGCTCCAAGAAGGGAGATGTAAGAGAACAGGCTGCTGCTTAACATCTTGTTTGAAGAATCAAACTTATCAATTTACAGAAGAGACTATTCCTACATCAAAAATCATAGCCTGTGGGAAAAGACACTACAATAGCTTCAGCAGCATTTGCAGCTGAAGTCCAACAGGTTCCTTCGCCCCTGCGGGTATAAATGCAGCAGAGAAACTTCCACTTCCTCTCCTAAGCTGTGAGCATGGCTGTAGCTGATCAGTAGCTGCAACTACTCAGACTTTGCAGGGATTTTCAGAAGAGGAACCCAAAGGTCCAAGGTCCCACCCCAAGGCAACCAGCACGGTGCCAAGGGGGCCCACCACATGCAGCAGTACTGCTGTGCTCGGGGTGAGCTGTACTCTTGGATCCAGGCTTCAGCTCAGAGATGTTTGCTGTTCTCAAAACTTTCTCACACTAGCTAAAATTTTGTATGCAAAATATTTTCCATGAGACCACAAAGACACTACATTCTTATTTTGAAACCAATGATTGCTATGTAACTGGAGAAATGGGCTGGTGGTGCAGAATTTAGTTTCTTTTCCTGGTTAAAGCCTATGTTGTTACTCCAGGTGAAACTTTCACGGCCAGCCTCTCACACCCTGCTGGCAAACCCTTCTGTTCTCCTTTGCTCCTTTGGTATAAATCAAAAATGACCTATGCAGACAGCACCAAGCCCCAGGGCAGGAGACCCCACTGCCTATCTGTATGGGAACTGCTGAATCACAGCTGAACCTCTGATTGATCACCTGAGGCGAGCAATGAGTCAGCCACAGGAGCACAGGTGAAGGCAATTCTCCTGTGCTGCTGGAAGAGTTGGAGCCTGGCTGCACCTCTCCTAGACCCATTTACGAGCTGGCTAGCAGTGAGGAAGGATCTCTTTCTGGAGATCCCTCTTTTGGAGTTTTATGGTGAGCCCAGGACACAGGTAAGAACTCTACCTATTCTCTTTTTGTATAATAACCTGCTTAGCTAAACTCTTTGGTATATTTCATAATTATAACATCTGTATATTCATTGATTATACACTGCCACATCTCTTAACATCACTTCTGAGTGCCGAGATAACAACGTGGTGTTTTGTAAATACTATCTCATTTTCTTCAGTGCATTTCATGAGCTGAAAATGGTTGCTGTTTGTGCACTGACCTGGGTTACAACAGGAAATCTCCTGTTGCAGGATTTAGGAAAGATAAGGATGCTGCCTCCTACCAGGACAGGAATTGCTAAGTCACTCTTAGCTTCTGCCTCAAGTGAAACATGACCCGAAGTGCATCCCTTTTACAGGCATCATTAACTAAACTGATTGTTCAACAATGACACCACAAACTAGCACACCAGGTGGGGTAATATCTGACCAAGAAAAACAAAACCATCTTCCTGCAGCCCACTGCAAACAGTATCAGGTAGAAAGGAAAACATGGCAACATTTAAATGCATTCGGAGGATGCCCATTGCCTTTGAAAGGAATGAAATCAACTGCTACCAAAAATCAAGGAAGCAAATCTTCCCCAGCAAGGTCCATTCCAAAGTGATGGATGCATGTTGCAAAATTGCATTGTGTTCTCCTTTTGCCTTCCTATCTGCTGCAACCCCCGGCACTCTGCTCCACAGCAGCTGCTAGCGACTTATTTCAGCTCCCCCTCATTTCCACAGAAAACACAGACCTGCATTCACTATGGATCAAGCAACTGAGCAGGCTGAGCTGGAGAGTGCAGCGCTGACACCCACGACCTTCCACAAGTTACAGCTTTTTTTTTCTTTTTTGAGTTATTTTTGTGTTCCCTAGAGTGGGAACAACTCCTAGGGGAAGAGGAGGATTTGTAAGATCAGCCAGACCTACAAGAAGAACCATTTAGATAAAACAAGATTAGTGGCAGTGGCTCTAATCTTCCAGACAGCAAAGAACCGTGCTGCAGATAGGAGAGCATGTACTGCTGCCCTGGGCACGTCCCTCCTCTTTATTCACTGCATAGTTCCTGAGATACACGAGTAATACAAAGACCGATGTAACGACACAGCTGGCTGCCTGCTGGCAGTTATGTAACTGGATGGGACCACAGTTTGACACCCTCAAACGTGAAAGTTTAATTAAATGGTACTGATGTGCCGAAGGCTCAGGCCTGGGTCCAACAAGGAACATAAACACCAGAGCAGCAACTCAGCAGACTCTGAATTCTTGTCTTTGGTGCCACAACCTTTGCACACACACTTGCCCTATCCATTGGGTTTTTGTGGGTCCAAAGGTAGTTTGCAAGCCAAACACATCTGACTTGCTCTTCTCATTGGGCGCTGCACGGCACTTTTTGCTGAATAGAGCTATTATTTACTGGCAGCACGTGGCCCCAGTGACCTCGGAGAGCACAGTCCTGGCAACAAGAACATGGTTCTTCACATCCAAACACCACAACTGATGGGTGATGCTCACCCACACACCAGCTGGAACCAGAACGCTGCAGAGAACAGCTAACTGAGAAAGAAAGGTCTGAGCTTGCCTGGTGTTCAACATGTTTTCAACAACAGCCTGACCATAGGATATCACATTGCCAGACATGATGTGAAGCAGGATGTTTTCCCCGACCACGCATTCCCTCTGCCCACGAGAAATCTAAAAATATTTTATGTACGTTAAGCTGTTTCTCCCGTTCCACTGGCTTACAGTCAGTGATCAAAGGTCAGAAACAGCAGCACAGACTTTCCCCCAGTTGACCTTCATTTCTATGCTGTCCGGATGCTGGGGTGGGCAAACCCATTGACCAGGTTGGTTCAGGGGTTGAGGTAAAAGTCTCAGTGTCCTTGGCCAAAACACAGACTATTAACTGGTCTGCTTCTTTTTTAAAGAAGAAAAGAAATAAAACCAATAGGAGTGACCTCTGAAGAGCCACCAATACCAGCAGCTACTGCAGAGAAACTGCCATTAACTCACTACTCTGCCCCAGAAGGAGCAGCCTATGCTCTGATAGCTCTTTGTAACTAGAGAGATAGAGAAAAAGGAAGAAGAAAAAAGCATTCCATCAAAAACTAGCTAGAACTGAAACCCTTGTAGCCATTAAAACCCAATGTTTTTATTTTAAGTAATGTATGTTTATTACAATAACACAAAACATTCCTATAATAAATGAACACTGTCTATAGACGCACTCAGAAGAATTAACTAGAACATAGCTTCCTATCATTTTAAAACTGGAAATATATGAGAATACTGGGTTTATTTTGGAAAAAATTCAAACATACCAAAGGTCCCCACTGCTTCATTAACTTTACTGCTTTCCATGCAAACGAAGTGAATGTTTAGAGAATGAACAATTAGTGCCTCTGGTTAGGAGGGCAAGATGAAAAGCAAGAAAGCAACTATAAAACTCACCCTTTAAGGATGTAAGGTTTTTCCATATTCTTGCCCTTCGCACTTACCTTGTTCTCAGATTGCCTTCCCTCACCCAGATCAACTCCAGATGTTTTAAGGCATCTCCACCACCCACGGCAGTAGGTAAGAAATGCCCTGCAGAGTTCACCTGCACCATTTTGAAAAGTTCACACCATGAAATAACTGTACCCTCTCTGAAGAGCTGCTGCACGTGAGACAGTAACTCAGTCTGGCCAGATTCAGCACTCCATCGTGTTAAAATAACTGTAGTTAAAGTAGGTCTTTTTTAATTCCCATCATAGCAGCTGTATTTATAAAACCAGTATTAAATTGACATGGACATTAACAAGCCAACTGAAAAACATTAATTCCTGGGCCTGAATTTCTGCAAGAACACTAAAGAATAATTCCACAAGCCCCACTTTCTGAGTGCTGCTCTCAGAACACGCCTGTGCCTCCCTGTGCACATAAAGCCTGTGTTGCATGCACCATCTAGTGGCAAGACTGCAAACGTGTTGGTGAGAATTTTAAATACAAAGAGAAATCATTGCAGAAATCTCTAATGGACTCACGGTCTGTTGAGGACTTACAGCTGCTTCTCAACTCTGAATTTTAAAAATACAAACAGGTCAGCACTCTGAGGTATGTGGCACTCATAGAAACACTGAACAAGTCCATTTATGTCAAAAGTATGGGCAGGATACAGTGTACGAGCTCTGAAACGGCACAGGAGTGTCTGTGAGATGTCTGTACTTCAGTGCTTTACACAGCAAAGATATTTTGTTTTCTGCAGTTAGTGATGGGAACGTCACAGAAAACAAAACACCACTGAAGCCTCTATGGTCATTAAAACCTGCATACACTCTGATGCAGGAGAAAAAACATGAATTAAGGACATAAGTTACCTTGAATCTCATTCTGAAAAGATACATAAAAAATATCTTCACTTTGTTCCTCTTCTGCAGTACATTAATGAAAAGAAGAACCTCTGAATTCCTTCCCATTGCCAGTTCTCAAGTTTGACTTGGGCTTTCTGGGGTAGGAAGGAGATGGGTCACAGAGCAAACCCACGGCACCTGCACTGCCACACAACCCACCTTACTGTGAAGGCCAGAGGATGGCCAGATATGAAGACACAGAGCTGCAGTCTAATTTGATCAGAAGATAACAGGCCTCATATTTTGCTTGGACATGTTTTCCACAAGGTCTACAGGCATTATTAACCACTTCTTGATTCTGCAATCCAAGACCAACTGATTCAAAGTTTTTTGGTCCTCGGTTCTATGGAGTACAGGAAAGGCTTCCCAGGATTATCGGGTTGCTTACTTGCTTCCATGTTACCCTTGGCATCCTTCATTTACTTTGGCTACCACATACCTTGAGAAAAAGCTTTCAGAACTAAGTTAAAATATGAGTTAGACTTCAAGAAGGTTTGAAACAGATATTGGATTTATTGGTCAGCTATGAGTAGGAAAATACATTGGTAAGGAAAAAGAAGACCCTGTATATAAATATAATACTAACTAGTTAAAATTTGACCAAGAAGAAAGTTCCACTGAAGAGAACAGTAAAAGCCCTTGTTTACCATCAGACCATATTCAGTTTCCCATTTATCTTATTGAAGAGCTGCCTATAGACAAATGCAACATTCTTTGAGCTTAGTGCAGATAATGTGCTGGTTTTTGTTACATGAATGGTAAACAAGAGTTAGTCCAGTGCATTACACGTTATACAGAAGTACTGTGAATAAAGACTAAGATATTCTATTTTAGACACTACTTAAACATACCAAGACACTTAAGTGTTACAAATTTATGCAACCAAAAGAAAAGAATAGCAGTTAACATACTAAAAAAAAATACTGTGACCTGCTGGATGAGAAAGGCTTGCTACTTATGCAGTTAACTGATTATTACTATTTTTAAAAGTTTTACAGTGTAATTAGTCGCCGTTTCCAATGACATCGTAATTATTTTGTCTTTACTACAGGTTTTAGCTTGTGGCTGAAAAAGCAAACAATAACCTAAGTCTGCTCAAACCCAACCAAACAAAAACACAAAACATCCGGACTTGAGAGACTTGCTAAAGTTACACCAAAGATGCCTACATACAGTGTTCTAAACAAACTCCATTTTGTCCAAGTGTTGGCCAAATTTAAAGCTAAAAGGACAAAATAATTACAAAATGCACTGACACTGACTTACACGCCTTCCCCCTCCACCCCTCCCAATTGATGTCATTCTAAAGCAGTAGCTCGTGGATTCACCTTGTAATCAATCTTGTAATCAATTCTCTTAGCTAAAGGTACGCTCCATTTAACATTTTGATTCCCAGAATTCTTTGCAAATGTAAATACAAGTAGACAAGATATGGTCAACTGTATTTTAAGTGGAAAAAAGCCTGCTCAAATCTCAACGAATCCCACTGATGTTTTGTGGCTTTCGCAGTACGTGCTTTTACAACAAGAACACTGAAGGTACATTATGGCAACACCCAAATCCACCTCCAATAAAATACTGCAAATAATCATTTTAAGTCAAAAACTATGAAGCAAATGTTTTGATTGTGTGAAGACATGGTTTATTGCCTTATTCTATGCTATAGCTGGAAATCGAGACTTCTGAGTTACATTTGTTTGACATACGAATGTATTTTCTTTAGAAGTTTATCTCAGCTCCGTTTTGGTGCCTTCTGTTCTTTCCCTGCATTCAGAGTATTTCTCATTCCCTCCTCTCTCAAGTAACCAATGTAGTCCAGTTAAAACCCAGTGAAGTCAAAGGAGTGCCTTAAATGTATTCAGTGGGTCTTTAGTTGGGATCTGATAGACTAGTATAAAAGCTGAAGGAAATGGTTACTTAAATGGACCCTTAAGGCTGCCAGGTGACTGAACAGGGACAGCTGTCTCTCCAAAAGCACAACGGGCCACATTTTAATGATGTAATAATTTCAAACATGTTTAAGACTAAGAAATATAAGAGAACACATACTGGATAAAGCTCAAACCTTTTCAATCTAACAAGTGCACTCAAGCTCCAGCATCTATTAAAGTAAATTATCCCCCCTCTAAGAAATACAAAATGAGTAAGTGCTTCCCTTCCCCTTCTGTAAAGCTTTCTGGACTCAATACACAATCCAGATTCTCAGAAAAGAAAAACAGTTTGCTCAGTTGGATGAGCTAAATTGGCTCGTCCTCACTGGAAATTGTCATGATGTACATTACCAAGACATCATTAAGGAAACATGAGTAAAACACTTTTTATTCACACTTTACAAAAGAAATAATAATAACCAACGAAAAAAGAAAAAAAAGAAAAAACAAAACAAACAAATCCCCCCCCCCCCCCCCAAAAAAAAACAACAACAAAAAAAAATAACACTACACATTAAGTCTACTACAGCAATACTACCAGCATTTCAATGTACTGAGTATAAACTGGACGTGTTTGGTGTTTTCACAACTAAAATGAAAACAAAATAACCCCAAGAGATCAGGTCCCAGACAAGGATTCAAGATCAGAATTTCTTCTACTGCAATTTAAAAATGTACATTTCACATATCCGAACTGTTTGTCACGTTCACTTTCAGCTTAAAACAGAACGGTCTGAGCACACCTATGTGCTTACTAATTTTTAATAAAATTTTGAATCATTATTACCAATCCACTCTCCCATATATATAAAAATTCTTAATATTTAGAAAGTTCTCTTAATGCTCAGTGTCCTTTTGCTTCCCTGCCCGCAGCTGAAACAAAAGCTGTTTAAGATCAAGCTTTCTATCTCCATTTATTTTCTTTTTTACATTGATTATTTATGTTGTATTATTTTAAGGAGGTGATAACGTCTCTCTTTTAGAATACAAATACACAAGTTAAATTTGTAAGCTTTTATATACTTGGCTTCGTGACACAAATGGCACTGAGGGTACACAATAACTTTAGTCTTGACACTTTAAAAATAAGACTTGGTCACTTTAAAAATGATCTGAAGAATTGCCTTTGGGACCTGTTTTGAAAACGCGTTTCTTTTTACACTGCTTCATCAATAGAAAACGTAAGGGTTTTATTTTCTTCATCAAGGAATTATACTCTGAAACTGAGGAACACACTCAAACTAAGGAGAATTCACATGATAATTCTTAGTGGGAAACAGAGCACTGTGCAACGACACTGAAAGAAGCAGTGCACGGGTATTAGAAGCTAGAAACTGTGTACCCATAACCCGAACATGTTCAGAGTGTGATACCCAATGCTTCACAAAGGAAAAAAGAGAAGATGCCACAGCTTATACAAAAGTATCTTCATAAAATTTTCACAAGTGTTAACGTTATTTAAAAAAAATAAAAGAGGATGCACAGGCTCTCTCTGCATGCACAGGCAGTGCTAGTTGAGAACAAATTTAAGCAGGCACAGTGGAGATAGGACAGGTATTAAAACAGAAATGAGGAAGCTATACACAAGTATCCCTACATTTTACTTCAAAAGTTAGAGATGAGAAAAATATCTGAGAGTATACACATCTGCAATAACTTTCAATGCATACAGGTCTACTTATATTCACTGCTTAGCTTATATGTTCTGTGAGAACTCCATGCTTTTCTCTTTTTTAAAATCAGAGATTGATAGAATGTATTCAGTCCTCTGTAAGATACTGAGATTTTTAGAGATTTGGATTTTAAAAGCAACGTTCTCAATTGAACATAAAAAGTAGTACAAAAGGGCTAACAAAACCCTAACAGTGCAAATCGTTAGCAGAGAAAACCTGTGACAACCTCTTTTACGAGCTGGCCTTTATAACACATGAAAACAGATAAAAATTTAGCCTTAGTTTACAATACAATCATTTTCCAAATCTGATTTTTTTTTTTTAAGTACAAAATTTCATAAATCAGGTTTTCTGTTGTTCATATACAATCAATAAAGGCTAAATTCAAATTCTATATTTTACAAACAAGTCTGAAA
The DNA here is from genome assembly GCA_035772895.1 of Perdix hodgsoniae. Taxonomy (NCBI): domain Eukaryota; kingdom Metazoa; phylum Chordata; class Aves; order Galliformes; family Phasianidae; genus Perdix; species Perdix hodgsoniae. The sequence continues at coordinate 4,303,927 of JAPSGF010000035.1, read as the reverse complement.
AAGGAGGGAGTGAAGTACAGAATAATGTTCTGTGGATGTTCCTACTGGCCTCAAAAAAGTAGTGCTACAGATAACTGTGCAAAGAGAATATACTGTATAACAATTCCCTATTTCAAGGCATGAAAATGTCACGTTGGATAAAAGAAACAGGAAGGTTAACTGCAACTGTATTAAAGAAAGGTGCAAATGCACCGATCGCTGTCGACAGTATACAAAGTATAGTGGGCTCAGAATTATGTCTGTTGATAGCACCTGGCTTTTACTATGTCTTTAGCAAATAATTAGATTTAAGATTAAGATCATTAAGAAAAAAATCCCTGTTGGCCATACCTCACTCCTCTATATTCAGATTTTACAATTGTACAGGTTTGATTGAGGTTACCCTCTAAAATGTACTTAACTACCTCCTGCCAGGGAGATGGATTCCATTTACAGGAGGCAGGAAAGGCAGCAAAAGCTCCAGTTGTGCAAAAAGTGAGAAGTGGTCAGAAGGGATGAGTGGATGCGGACAACCACTAATATTGTTCTCTATCAACCAATGATGATCCAAAGGTCCGAGAATGCCAAGTATGTTTAGCTGAGGTTTAGAATAGAAGATGTAGTCAATAATACCCTAAAACAAGAAGGGAAATAACATTATTAGTACATTATCTTTACCCAAGTTATTTTGCTAAACAAAAGGTGAATTCAGTATTAGGAATAACTGCAATGCTATCATTCCTTCGCTGTATTTTATTTTCAATTTAGGAGACTTCTATTTCCTGTCCTGTGGGTAGTCCAGTACAGACTAGAGAAACAAGTGAAGATTCCACTCCACATCACTCCTGCTCTCCTTTTGGAGGTTGTAATTTCCATTCTCCTACAAAGCTTCAAAATCAGAGAAGCGTAATTTGAACAGAGCCATCTTTCTTTTCCAGCAGTAGCATGGATTATTTCCTTGAAATTGGCAGCTTAACTGTCTAAATTCCACTATTTCATTTAGCTTAGATTATTAGAATACACCATCCTATTTACAGGGAAGGATAACAGTGTCCTTTTTCTTGCAGAACTACTATAATACTAATATGAGAAAGGAAAACTTGATTTCTAGGAGATGGAAGTTTCAGGCATTCTGTTTGCTAAATGCTTTGTTTTAAGTGAACTTGGTAATCTTACTGTTAGCTACCTAAACATTAACTTCTCTGTTAAACAATTAACTAACTGGATTTCCACTAATAAAACGTAAAGACGGAAAATTTTTTCAAAGCAACAGCGAAGTCCTTACCTTGAAGTCAAATGTGTAATTTGTATAAGGCATTAGACCATTCTCATAGGCACTCTTCAACTTGAAACCATGTGTAATTCTTCCATTTGTTGTTCCATTTTTTCCATTACAACTGAAGTTAGTAAGACTTTCATTGTATCTCAGTTCCTTAAAATCTTTGTGGTTTGTTTCCACTCCACCAGTGCTCAAGTATTCAACAACACCTATTAGGAGAGGGAGATACACAATAAGGTATTAACAAGCATTCAGCAAGTGTGCATGGATTACTTTGAGCTGTATGTGCAATTTTCTGCTTTATGTAAGCACACACAATATAGTCAGCAGTTGATCTTAAAGAGATATTGTGAGACAGTATCTATGTGTTTCAAGAACAAATGCCACCTAGAACAAAGACTGATTCATTGATTAGAAAAAATAAAAATAAATTAAATTAAGAGCAGACTGTCGTGAGAGGGCTAAGATAAAAGAGATAAATGAGATGGAAGTAAAATTCCATGGTGGTTGGTAGGCCACTTCTTCTTCTCATCTTCACACACAAATCTCGGCTTTCAACACTGCTTGGCTAAAATGACTTTAGAAATCCAAGAGGCTACAAAGCAGAACAGATTCTGTCTGGAAGAAAAATCTATGATTGTGCCTCTTAATTTCGGAACAGCTGTGTTAGAGTTCAGGATTTAAAAGAAATGACTAAGTGTTCTGAAGGCACAATCAGACACAAACTGCCCAATGCAGTAAGCACCACCAATACTTGCCCTCTTTGCATCACAGAGAATCCCTCTTCCAGCACTGCTAAGCTATAGCATCAGGTTAGGGTTGATAGGAATGGCTAGGATGTTGCCAAGTAGAGGCCAAAAGGAAGGTGGACTAGGGATGGAGATGTGGTAATCACCAATAAGAAAGAAGGATGGCTCTCAAATCCACCACTCAAACTGGATACGCGAGAAAGAGTCAAGAAGGGGTAAACTGAATCTGCTCTTTTCTTGAATTCTATAGTTTGCTACCGTCAAAGAAATCTGTGCATTATTAAGGAGCTCTGAAGAATTCTTTTCTCATAGGAGATGTATTGAGTTATAGAAGTCCTAAAACATTTGAGCAGCAGAAAACAGTTGATGGTCGCAACTTCAAAGAGAAGAGCATGTATTTTCATACTTAAAGCCATTCATAAAAAACAACCCACAATCATCAGCGACATAGTAACATTGACAGTTATTTTGGAAGGCATTTTCTTCTTTTCCATTCCTGTGTTTTAAGACAACAATCAAAATGATTCTGAAAAACAAAAATAGAGCTGTAGTACTACACAGGCAATAAAAGTCACTCACAAAAAAAGCAGTTCCATCTTTTTATTTTTAGCACTTTTAGAGCTTTTAATATCAAACAATATATTCTCTGGATTAAAAATCCCTTCAAACATTGAGCCCTTAGCCTTTGGATTGTTACACACTTGAAATAGTCTGAAAAAAGAATAACAACAGGAATAGTACTCTTACCAGAGTCGGGCAGAGAGTTGAGATCGGCGCACAATACAAGTGGAATGGTTCCAAGTTCCCCTGCAACACCAGGCTTGAGACTACGAGAAGCTTTATCAATAATGTTCTTTACCTCAGATAGGAACATCATAGTCTGAACCAGCTTCACATCAGAATAATCTGGATCCCAATGCATATGTGCATTAGCAACAAGAACGAGCTGCTTTTCCATCCCCAGATGCGGCTTTCCAGCTAAAATTTAAAATAAATATTTACCTTGCATAGTCAGCAGGAGAAAATACTATCATCTTTAACTGTGTTCAATTTTAAACGAGATGTTTGAGGGGAGAAAAAAATACCATCTGTTTGAAAAGAATTACTAACATTTAGTTTAAGAGGGTTACACAACTCCTCTTGTAACTACTAAGTGCGAAGCATTTTAGCTGATTCTAAGCATTAGGAATAATCTATTATCAACTCATTCTCTGATACCTTCATGCATCTCCAAGCAGAATACCTCAAACTGTAGAATATATATTTTTTTCTCAGCACAAAGTTACAGTAAAAAGGAAATTGGATTTAACAGGTCGATGTAAGTTTAAACAATGTACGCCCAGAGAAATTTATTTCCAAAGAGGATTTGAGGAACAGATATATGGTTCAAGTGATGATACAGCTGGTTTTTTGTTTGTTTTCACTGATAAAATACAGTGCATTTAAAAACTAAACAGCACTTACATGACATTTCTATCAATTCTTTTCGCAGTTCTAACAATACAGCAACTCCAATGTTATCTTTTGTCATAACTCTGTTCAGCATAGCTTCTGAGCCTTCTGAGTTTGCCATAGCCAGTTGATTGAACTCAACGGTATGTTTCTGAACCAAAGTAAATCTGAAAGAGGAACATTGTATACACTTTCTTCAGTAGATTGTTACCAAAGGGAATGTTACAGATAAATCCCCCTCTTAATTAAAGCTCACATTTACGATAAGAAAGCTTCAGCCCATCCTATGATTTCAGAAAAATCATTAACTTAAATCAAAAGGATACTGTTCTCCTAGCCATTGTTAAGATATGAAGCTGATTTTAATGTAAACACTTATTTTTTTTTAAAGCAGGAGGAATTACTGAAAGAATGCTTCATTTTGGTTCTGCATAAGATTCTCATTCAAACTAGCAAATTTAATAGCAACTAAATAATTGTTGTGGACAGAGGAACGGAAGCAGGAGAAGGACGGAAGGAAAAGGAAAGCTATGACCATTGCTTGCAGTCTTCATTCAGTTTTTGAGATTTTTATTTTTTTTTAAATAAGAATTAAAATGCAAATGTCTTTAATGCCTAATGGCAGTATTTGAAGCATAATTTAGTGAACTCCTGACTTGTTAATACCAAACAGCTACAAAAGGGGTGAGCAATGCCAAATTATTTTGACTTTAGAATGATCCAAGAAATTGTGTGAAAAAGACCAAGACACAATGGAAGGCTTTAAAAATCAAATCACTTACTTTTCTGTTTTGAAAAATATTGCACAACCATCAACATGTTTTCTTTCCTGTTCTGACATTGTCCTAGCTCTAGATTTTGGACTGAAGAATCCATTATAACCACGTTCTTTCAATTCTACCAGGAAAAAGCTGTAGTACTGCTCAGTTTCAACCTCCTATAAAGTCAGAACACAGCACACCATGAATCTACTATTACCAAAACACACAGGACTGATATCATTTAGACTCTTCAGAAGTGTAAATCAGTTCCAAATTAGATTTAAGGAAAGACAAACAACACATAAGAATTAAGTACACTGGAGAATACAAATTTGAGAGCAATATTCGTATTTTAAGAAGAAAATATAAATGAATTTCTGTAATCCCCAGAGTTATGATTATCCTAAGCCTTTTATTTGAAAACGTGTCAATTACACCCTCACATGCACACACAAAGACACCCCCACATACATTTCTTTGATCAGCAGCTGCTGGTTCACGTTCCAATTGTGTGGGCTGAAAAGCATTCTTTTGATGTCAAACAGCAAATACTGCTCTGTACACCACCACTTTTTTTTTTCTTTTCTTTTTTTTAATTTCAAAGGGTTTTGAAAACATACCATTTACAGCAAGCACGTTTAATACAGAGAAACAAGCACGTGAGAACTGAAAAAGAAAAAGAAATTATAATGTATCTTTTACCTGAAGACTTATGATGTCAGCATTGCAGCTCAGGATTTCCTGCATAATGGCTTTTTTTCTGTACTCCCAGTTCAACGCCCAAGATGGACAGTAGCCATACAACTGCCGGGTAGCGTATTTATCACAGAGCACGTTGTAACACATGACAGAGAACAAGGCTGCAGAACAATAATGTTACTTACATACTGATAGACCAACAACAAAAAAAACATACAATTATCTTCTTTTCTGCGGACTTATGAATTGATGCTTCGTTTGCTTCAACCAAAACGGAGCACCTGCACTGTAAAAGCATCTTTCAGTCCTTCCATGATGATAAATTACCTCCAGGTTGGGATTTCTGGCAGCCATTTACTAATATGTACACAGAAACCAAAAATCAAAACAACTCTTCATAAGGTTAATGCAATATACAGCAGAAAAATGTACTTTATATTTACATTAAGTGGTGCATTACTGGGAAAAGCCTTGAACAAGGAGTTTCAAACAGATCTTAGATAATCTACTTGAGGACTTTACATACCTTAGGATAGCTAGTGAATTTATCCTAATTTGTACCACCAACTGTAACAGATCCACATAATTTCACAAATTCACAGTTAGGGCAAGGAATCCTTCCCACATAACACAAGTATGGGTAAGATAAAACCACAATTTTATTTCCATTTCAAAAACATTACAATTTATACAAAAAGAAAAATCTACTTCTCAGCATTAATTTGGAACGGGAGGGATATAATGAGACATTCTGGGGTAAGATTACAGGTAACCCAGCAGCATAATATTTGGTTTTGTTTCATAGAAAAAGTTGCATTTTAAAAAATAGAAAAGTCTTTATTTTAAACAATTCATGCAAAAGAAATTAGTAAACAGTTAAACATAACCTGAGACCAAATAGCAAGAAAGCGCGGAGTCAGATGACACATAGGGAGCTTCAAAGAAAAATCTTTACCTTTCTGAGGAATTATCATCATGGTCTTCAATTTTTTATTCTTCAACAAAAGCTCAACTAAGCCTGTTACAATTCAACTAACTCACACACTTTGGACAGTAATTTCAGTTTCTGTGAAGAGTATGCTAATTAGAAGGAAATTATAACAGAAGCAGAGATTCTAGGTGGGATAGGACTACTACAACCAACTGGCTGTCAGCACTGGGCAGATGACCGGTTAATTTAAGCATCAAAGATTTTAGCAGCAGATAATAGAGATCAACATTTGATATAAAATGAATAAATATTTCTTGAAGCACTACGGTACCTGTTGGTCTGGTACGGTCTGGTTCTTGTAACATAATCCAAGACCTTGGAGGTGGTTGTTCTGTTGAGACTATGGAAAAATTTTAAAGTAGAGACAAAAGTGATAATCACATTTATTTTACACAGCAGGAATAGATCTTTTAAGAATGATCACTTACTTCTTTTTGCAGTACCTGCCAAATTATCAAGCAAATAGTTCAGTAGCCTTCGCGTCCCATCTGGTTCCTGATAAAGGTTCAGAATGTCCTGTGTGAGTGGATTTCCTGCAAACACATTTACAGAAATGCTGAATGAAGTATACAGAACTAGTATGAATTTACTTATCAGTGTTAAAAGCGAGCATCACTGATAAAAGATTCTAAGTCTATTATCTAACAAACTTCAAATCTCAGGTACTCAACCCCACAAAACACTGCTAATGTAGCCTGTTACTGAAACAAGCACCTTATCCAATTCCTGCACAAGCAACAGAAAGCTTCTCACTCTGCAGAAAGAGGAGAAGCTTCTTTACACTTGGAGGATTTCACCCAAGTGACTCTCTTTAACAATTACTAAGCAATGTTTACAAAAGCGGAGTAAGCAGCTGCATCTGGGATTGCTGCTCAGTAGCATTCATGAATTAGCAGTCTACAGCCCTTACATCGCAGGAGAGACATCATTAAACAAAGCACAGATACCAAGAAAAAGTAGTAATACCTTTCAGACCCAAAGTCTGTAACTGGAACAGTTTTCCCAGCTCAAAAGGTAAAACTCGTAACAGGTTGTTATTTAAATGTAGTTCCCTGTAGACAGAGTAACAATCATATAGGGCTGAAAACAGACCTCGGTTTGTCTTCAGCAGCCTATAGCACAAGTTACTGAAAGAGAAACAATATACTAACAAACCACAGCATAGGAAGAAAAAGATAAAAGTAAACAAACGTGAACACTGAACAGCATTAGGGGAATTCTGCTGTACTCACACACGCACAGACAGAATGGGTATCACACTGAAGTAGGGAGGAAAGCAGGTGATTGGGAAGCTCATCTTAACAAGACAGAAATATGATAAACATTAACAATTACTAAAGCATTTAGTAACTACCTGTGACCAAGCAGTAAAAGCTCTGACAAACCAGGCTGTGAAACAGCTCAGCTGTGATTAAAGGCCATATAAAAGAAAATTATATCCCAGAAAACAAGTAAGCAAAAATGTCAGGACCATGGTAGTACTACTAGAGCTTGGACATTACTGTGTTAGTGCAGGGAGTTACAATTCTTTTTGGTCAAGGTCTCTTGAGAACTCTGGTTTGCACCAAGCAGTGTGCATGGCTCCCAGGTAATTCATTCTCTCCATAAAGCTGCTTGCTTTTGTCACACAAGCAAAGTGCACACTGATCTGCTGTGTACGCGTTTCCAGGCACACAAAAAAAAAAGAGTTATGTCTCTCACCAACACTGTTTGTTTTCATAACACGAAATACACCTTTTTAACTTCCAAAATTGCAGAACAAACACAAGAGCAGAATTTGCGCCTGGAATTCTGACATTCCAATCAATTGGGCAGAGAAAAATGGACTTCTCAGCAAGCTTTCCAATTTCTTAAAATGATCCCAATCTAAACTGAAGACTTTGCTCACAAGTTCCAATACAAATTTATTTTCTTCAGATTTCTATGAGATTGTGTTTGAAAAAGAAAGAAACATCTCTTCTTCTAGCCTTGCAAAAGTCAGCTCTACCTGGTCCTTCCCAGCAGTAACTTCCAAAGAACTCATCCATTTTCAGTGCAGATTTAGAAAGAGTGCTAAGAATAGAGGGGTTTGTTTCACCAATACTGAAGTGGTGTGGAGCAGTGGAAGATAAAGGAGGAGATTGTTTTTAATCAGCTGGTTGTCTAGAAACAGCAAGCCAGTACTCAGCTGACTGACTGGCTATAACACACCTAACCACCTGGTCTGCAGATGTTTTTGTGTGTTTTCTTTTTAATATGAAAATCCTTCAGTTGAAAACACGTATTTCAGCCTAATTCAGAAGCCCGCTGTGTCACTCTGGGGTTTCTAAGTATGAACAAGACACACAGCAGGTAAAAATAAATAAATAAAGGGAGAAGATATTATGATGTTATTTATAGAAAAAATATCTGAAAACATCAACGTTCCCAATACTTCTCAGCACTTCCATAAACACTTAACATTTAAATAGGTATAATTTTTAAAATTATTTTTAAATTATTATTATTTTTTTTTAAACAATCCATATGACGTTGAAAGGCTCCTAATTTATTCTTTAGGAAAGCATTTTTTCCTACAACTTTTCAAAGCACTACTAAACTCAAGAAAAAAAAAAAAAAGATTATATACGAATTACAAAAACCATAGTTCTAAATCTTCTAGTGGAAAATGAGTGAGAAGGAAGAATGGCAGAGTAGTAAGTATCATCACCATTTCTCTCTTGGATGAAAGAATTTGTTTCTCTAATGATCTGTGCATGCATGGAACCCCTGCTGTACAGAAGAGATGATCACAGCAAATTCCGCTAGTTCTTTCAAGTGTATCAAGAGAATGTGTTTCAGATCTGAGCTTTCCAAGATAGCACGTTACAGTTATTTTTCCTCTTTCCTCAAAGATCAGACATCTAACTGCTCCCCCTGACACCTCTTCCTTCAAGTACCTGCATTAAAAAGGGAGATGCCACGAGCCTTGGCTGAGCTCTGCCACACAGCCCAAACACAGTTCTCCAGATGTGGGGGCTGTAAGACCTGTTACCAATTCTAACGTGTGAGAGCGCAAATTATTTCCGTGGCTCAGGATATTAGCAATGCCCCGTGCTGAGTTACCGTTAGTCTGAACAACTCCCCAGAATCTATGGGAAGCATCTGCAGTGAGAGCCAGCCTGAAACATAAAACTACAGCACAGCTGAGACCTGCAGAGCGCTATCACACAGGATGCACTTACGGATTTTTCTTCACTTTCACCACAGTGAAAAGAAATCATGGATCAGCTGCAATTACTGAGGACAGAGAGAGTGCAGTGGATTAATGCACTAGTTCTTCATGTTTAGAGATCTGGATTTCAATGCTATGTTTTTGTCACAAATAGAACTCTAGTTTGATCCTAGGCCTTAGCTACACATTCCACATTCAGAAGCTTTATCATTCTCTACTGAAAAGAGGTCTAGGACTTGGCAGAGCTGAAACTCCAGAGAGTCAAAATAGATTGGGAAAGCGTTGCGAAGATGGCATTGTATCTTTTGACACTACTGGTGAGTACACAAGGGTAAGCTAACTTCAGGTAATCAGTATTAATTGTATAGCAGCACCGTAGAAGGAAAGAAAAAGATTGATGAAAATAAAAGGATGCTGATGAAGTACAAAGATGAATTTGAGAATGTACCAGTAAATTTAGGATTGCTACATTACAGCATCTGAGGAGTAGATAAAGAAGAAAGTTATGAGACAGATTGCAATATCGGATTGAGATGTGAACTACTTTGGAATTTGAGCTTTTGGTACCAATTTCATCAGCTAGTTTAATCCTCCCCAACAGAGTGGTCTTTGCTAAAGTAGAATAAAATGCAATGACTAATATTTCTATGTGCAAACTTGCTTGGCCTCCAGTTTCATTAAAGCTGTGCTGGTGGTCCATGACTCCTTGTTAATTCCAATAAAATTCTAGTCAGTTTTAGACTCAGAGTTCTCTGGTCAACAGAGCTGACCATAAACATCTTCAAAATTATAAGTAATGAAGTCAGTTGCTGGTTATAAACTTAACAATAGGGCTTTTTTTTTTCCTGGTCAAGGGCAGAAGACTATTGCTTGTAGCTATTTACCTTTATATGTCATTTATGTGTTTATATAACAGTGTTCTGCAAACAAAATGAAATGTTGCAGTCTTAACAATAACACAAATACTCATTAGTAGTTGTGTTTCACTTCCAAAAGGAGATATCACTCCATGAAAACTTTGAGGAGCTAAACACTGTAAAATTCAGTAAAGAAGTTGCTTATGGTAGATATTTTTTTCCTCCTTAGTTTCATAGGAATGTAGTATAGCAAAGGTGGGAAAGAGATGATATTAGAAAAGTAGCACTCATTAAAAAAAAAACAGTAATTCATACAAAAAAAAGGAAAAACAGTAATTCATACAACTGTGAATGTTTAATTGGACCTTTTTCCTGCATTGCAATGAGTTAAAAGCAATTTTCTGTGTATCAGTATTTCTTAGGTAACTCCAGAAAGATTTGTAAGAGAGTTTGGAAAGAGATGCTCAGCAGTGGAAACCTGACTTGGAAAGACATAAAACGGGTGACTGCTGTCAAACTGAGCACTTCTAGAGCTCATTACATATATGTGATGCCATACATCACTAGAACAGGAGAACAAGTGAAAAAATCAGGAAGAGGGAATTCGTTCGTGCTTTTCTTTACTAGAACATCACTATTATGCCAAAACCCAAGCTATTTCTACAAAGATAAGTGTTGAACAACTAAAACTCCTGTTAAAGCTCACATACCTGAGTGACACCATGTTTCCGAGCTCTGCTGGTAAACTGCGGATTTTATTAGAGGACAGGTCCAGATACACCAGATTATGAAGCTTGGCAATGTCTGAAGGAATACGGGATAAGGAATTGTCACTGAGATGCAAAGCTGTCAAATGGGTCAGTGTCCACAACGATGAACTTAAGCTTCTCACTTTCCCTGGGGAAGGAAGGTAAAGAAAGAAAAATTTTAAAAAAATAAAAATCAATGAATCATTGATCTTATAGATTCACAGAATTAAGCACTACTGTACATGGGAAAAAAACAACGTAGACTTGAGTTCTAAGCTCTTGTCTTTTCTCAAGTTCCATACAAAACAACAGACCTACTTACTGACCATCCCCTCAACAGTTAAGAGACATTTAAGAATCATTTCTTCAATTACTGTTTATATTTGGGATATAAGATGGTTTTTCAATTTTCCCCTTATTTCTGTGTGACATCTTTCAAACCAAAAATCTTGTTCTGTGGCATCCATCCAGCCAGGAACAGACAGAAGTACTATATTTGGAGTGACCAAAATGCTTGGTTGAGAACACGGATTTCCATCTGGCATTCAAGTGAAAGCTGAATACATCGCTGCCAGAGATTTTTTAAAAAGGTATAATTTTTGTATAAACTGAAAGGTGGAAATGTGGATTTGTGTTACAGAACCAAGGCTCTTACATCGCAGCACGCAAACAATGTGAGATATAATCAGAAGAAGGTCTCAAAACATTTCTTCTCTCCAAGATTTTTCTTCCTCGAGAGGAGCTCTTTTTTCATCTGCAAGAACCACCTAACTGTGCCAACTTGAAGGAAGAGCACCACCATCAGTTTCTCTAAGGTTAAAAAAGCGTGAAAGCCTTTAAAAACCCCAGCCTTAAAAACAGCATCCTTAATAAATACACCAACATATATACACAATAACTCCTTTTATTATGAAGAACACTATTTAAGGAAACAACTCACATTCAGTGCCTGGGGAAAGCTACACTGATACACGTGTATCTGGAAGGCAGTCCGTGGTAACAAAATGTTTAATGCAGGTGTAATTGCCAGAGAGCTACAAGAGAGTGACTGGTACACAAAAGCCTGCTGCGAAGAGCTTTGAGATTTCAATAAAAGCAATTAAAGCATTTGTGGCTTTCTGAAGCAGATGACCAAGTATTTTGCAAGGAAAAGACAGTGTGATCATTAATGCAACAAAGACACTGTCACATTTTACTTTGCAAGGCAAATGCATAAGATTCCTTCGAGGATTTATTCTCCTGCAATGCTCATTAAAAATTTTTTTTAAAGATTTTTAAGTACAAATCAGAATTTCTCTGCATTTTTAAAAACTGTATTAACAACTCCTCCCTCTCTCCTATCCTCTAAATGCAAACAGGTGACTGTGATCAAAGAAACCTTTCGAGCTGAAAGGATTTATATATTCTCTTCACCACCCACATTTCTCTTGGCTGGAATCAGACTATAGTGAGATCACAAAGCATGAAAGGCAAGAGCTATTACTTAATGCATTTCCTATGCATAGGTAGCAGGTGTCCAAGTGGATATCCAAGTCTAAATTAATGCTTCTTGAAGCAGCATTTAACTAGGTTTCTGCATCTGTAACCTTTGAGTAAGTACTGATATTCACATGTAAAGACATGTGGCACTTGAAGCAAGACACAGATTCAGTGATCTGGAAGCAAAAGTCCTCGCAATTAGAAGTTCCTTATTTAATCAAAATTTCAGCTTAAAGCTTCAGTTTGTTATTGCTTCTTCCAGTTTACCACTGAATGTACCACATCGAGCTTAGGACTTCTTTCCTACAACTGTTTCAGAGTCCCTGTGTTTCTCGTTCAAGCTCATCCTGTGCAGGCTGCTCTTAAAATGCACTGAAATCTTAACTGAGGATCATTCCCCAGTTTCTCACCACTTATTTCCAACTCTGCCCAGTGTGATTTCTTTCCATTGGCTGCTTCCTCTGAGGACATAATTGTGTACATCCTCCGTGGATCAGGTGGATCGTACTTTTCCTTGGGCATTCCTGTCGATACAAAATGACAGAGGATTATGACATGTTAGAGTGAGAACTCTTAAAAAGGTAACTTCCATTTAACAGCTAGGCATTGTACTGGATATTTAATCCAAATATGTAAAGATAATCTGCATCTATCTATAAGTGAGAAAGCCTGCTCTGAGAACAGAGGAGCTCAGATCTGATGGTACTAGAAGGACAGATAAAAATCCAACCCCAATCCCCAATAATTTAACTATGTCTGTAATGCAATACATTCTGTCCTGACACCTCTCATGAGTACACCCCTGCAGTGCTCTGCAAACACACCATCATACCACCATCTCCTTCACCACTGGCCTACAGAAGCAAAACCTCCAGCAACCACAGCTAGACAAAGAAACTTTTAGACTTTCCATTCTCCTAGCAGGTCAGACAGCTGCTTAGAATTGTAACCATACCCCAGTTCTTTAACAAGACTGCAAAAATTGATCACCACCACCACCACCACATTCCCCCTCGTACAACCTACAGAAAACATTCGCTACTATTCTTGTCTACCCATCACTTCCAGGCTTACTGCAATTCTCAACTCATGACACAAATTCAGAAACGTTTCTGGTCAATGCTTCTTCATTACCACAGCCCAGCGTGGATAGTGGAATAGAACTGCCAAAAATTCCTCTAGGCAGAGCCCTCCCTCCAGCATCTCTGTATGGCAGCAGACCTGTACCACCTCCATGCACAGAGAAGGAACGAGAAAAAGGCACTGCTGCCTTCTTTCCACCTCACAAATAAAATATTTGGGATTCAGTCAGTTGAAAAGGAAAAACAGCTTAAGCATACCTTGATTTATATAAATACTGTATTAGCTTACCCATTAGTTGCCTGTTTTAAGGTTACAAAGGACTCCCAATAAGCACCATTTTTACCACAAATCAAAATACACTACTGCACAGTTCCATGTATACATAAGAGCTTTTATGGCAAAGTTCCCCATCTTAAATTGAAACATCCGCGCCAAGAAGCAGAAGCCATGAACCACAGAAGTGATTTACGTGCAATAAGTTAAACATCAGTAGCTCAAAACATATTTACAAATACGTTAGGAGCAAAGTGATACAATTACTAGAGCAAAACACATAAGAGCAATGCAGAGAAGAAGCCGTGCTGCTGACACCCTGATAACACCCAGTTATCACACCTAGCAAGGCTTTCTATCAAGTCTTTTCTTTAGCCCTGGGCAAACTGGGTACATCAGAAAAGCACTGCACCTCACTGGAGCATTAACAACAATCCTCCCAAGGCCATCAACCAGACCTACTTGCCATTTATTTAATGGAAATTATTCATTAAACACTAAAAAACAAAATACAGCGAATTATGTGACTTCATTAAAACAAAAATTATCTAGCACCAACTGCTTACTGTAATACAACAGCTCTTCTACTGATTCACACCTCCTCCCTTTCCCACTCCCACTGCTGGTCAGTATCAGCTCCACCCAGAGAAAAGAAATTCCTGTTTAAGAAGTGAATTCTGGGTAAAGCTCTGAGATTATAAATAGCAGCTGAGATGGGTTCCTTATGGAATGGCCATACCTGGGATCTGAGGATGCTAAAATAATTAAGTGTTACACATTTTAAACTGAGCTAATTAAAATAGCTAAAACTCAACTGAAGAACACCAGAAAGGTAAAAACGTAACTTTACCTTCTAGTAGCTACCTAATGAGTGCAATCATAGATGGCAAAACAACGCATACAGCATCTCCTCTGAAACTGCTACAAATGAGCACGCTTTTCACAAAGGCCGTCACCACGCAGAGCGCCGCCGTGCTCTGCCAGGCAGCATTCTCCTGCTTCACTCATCTGATGCATTCTCTTCCTGCGTCTCCTGCACTTAACAAACGTGCTCCACTTTCTAAAAATGAAAGCAGGTAGTACCAGAGACAGAAATCTCATTCAGTACGGAAATGCGAATGCTCCCCGGAGCACAGTCAATCACATGCACTAATTAACAGACTTGCTGGTACCAGCACTACATGGTCTCCCTGCTACCAAAAGAGGATGACATATTTTTCCAGTGGGTTTTGTTAGTGCACGGTAACACGACTGATGAGATTTAACAACTGAAGGTTTTAACACAGGATATCGGTGAGCCTGTCCTGCCAGTGTCACCATCTGACCCGTTCTCAGCATTCCTGTTGGACAGATTTCCCTTTCCCACTGCTGCATTTCAAAGTGCAAAGCCTAAGCGTAGGATCACCCCACGGCAGAAAAAGCAGCAAGTGCAGGCTGGGCAGCCTTGTTCAAGGAGCAGTCCTGGCTGTGAGGTGCAATGCTGACGTGGGAAGGCACCCCACGAGATCTTTCTGCACCTTCATTCATCGGGTAGAGCTGAAGATCTCCCAGGCCCTGACAGCCAGACTAAATGTGGGTCATGCTGGCCACCACAGAACACAAATGTGATACCTTGAACTAAATTGCAAAACTGCACAGCAGGGAGTAGTTGGATAAATCACTGCTTTCTGCCAATCACCTTCTCCTCTCCTTTCTCCACCTCCCCCATTCCAAATTTAGAACCTGCTGAGGCAAACGTCAGATGAAGGGATATGGTTTTGTCAGACTAAAGCAATTTTAAGAGGCATAAAACAGTGCTGGACAACCTTAAAGCCTTTGATAAGTGCTGCTCTAATAATGTAACTTAACACAGCGATCATTTACATCTCATTTTCAAAAGAGCTTACACCACCTGTAATTTTCAGTGGTAGCAGCACAGACTGGGGAAGCACCACTGAATGCTCAGCTGTTACAGACACCACTTAGTTGGCAAGGGAGAAACGGTTTATCACCAAAGATAGGACACAGATAACAGAATGCATTCCACGCAACCAAAATTCAATGAGAGGGCATGTGATCATGTTTAAATGCAAACTGAACTGTTTACTATCTTGTACCAGGTTGTCAGAACCAAATTTGAAAGCTGAAACACAAAATTGCTTCAGAGTTGATGAGGAGGACAGCTGCCCACTCCTACCCCAGTCACTCAATCCCAATGCAGAACACTTCTAACCCCACAGCTAAACCAGGCTGGTGATGTCAAGAGCAAAAAGGATCTGACACAGGAAATCAGATCGGGAACCTTCACCACAGACACAATTTTATGCCTTTGTTTGCATGAATGGCTCTGAGAGAAAGAGAGCAAGAAGAGAATCAAAGGGAAGAAAAATACTTAAGATTGCCAAGTCAAGGGAGGCCAAACTATTAGGAGAGCTGACAATGGTGACTAATGCAACACATGGATGACGGAGTGCTGATTTGGGCTTCTCTCAGGATCGCTAGAGAAAAACTAAATTCCCACAGGGTTGAGCTGCACCTGTGCCAATTGCTGCCCAACTCCCCAGGTTGAAGCAATGAGTGCAGTCAGGTGATTAAGAGCCAGGCTAGCTGTTCTAGAGAACTGTCCTGGAAAAGAGTTGTGATTACCAGCAGCTGTGTGAGTGGGTGTGCTGCTTCATTAAGCAGGTGCTGCTCTGCTGCCGAAGAGCATTTATAGCCAAAGCACCAGCCCCACTGGAATGCAGGCTCAGGGAAAGTTAGTGGCCTAAAAAGGAAGAGCTGTGTAAGGGCCAAACCATTTCTGCTACACTACTCTCCACAGAAGGATGAGGAAAGACTACAGCCTAAGAAGCTGCCCTATGGAACGGTAAGTCTCCTAAGTTAGAGCAAAATAAAAGGTGGAAGTTGGGCTACAAGGCAGTTAATGATCCAAACAACTCTAGAATGTATCACTGAATAATGCCTCTGCACTGGAGGGGGGATAGCATGGGAGAACTGCTCTGAGTGACAAGGTAGGAAAGAGGATGACTTTTTCTTCCTCCTGTCCTTCCCTTTTACTAGTTCTGTGAAATTAGGAAATGGCATGGAGCAGGGCTTAACTGAAGTAAGTAAAACTTCTTCTTAAGAGAGAGAACAAGAAGCTATAGGTTTACATCTGAAACACCACTGATAAATGAACTCTATTTCAAAACTAATTGCTTTAGGCAGCTCCTGTAAGCCAAGTCTACTATCTGCCCTTCAAGTATTATGTTTACTGTGAGTATTAAGTTCCTCATAAAATATTTTCTAGAAGCCTTAACTTCTTCCATACCATACATTAAACTAGGCAAAGAAAACTTTTATTCAAAGCTTTATATAAAACACTGAACCAATGAAAGCAGTGTAAGTTAATATTTAAATACCATTTTTAACTTCTGACTGAATCCATTATTCTGGAATAACTACTGCAGCATGTATGATGGAGCCTCAGCAAAGTCTACTTACAAATAAATGAGTACCCTTAGAAATACCAGTGCACTAGGCTGAAGCAGCAGGAATCTGCTTCTGAAGCTCTTTGACATGTGCTGAGGACTTCTCACTTCCTTTCCCCCATTCCTTGAGAATACTGAAACTGGTATAGATTAGAAAGCTTCTGGAAAGGAGAAGTAAACAAAGTAAAACCACATCTGATCAAGTGTGTAATGCAGCTTGTTTCTTTTTACGTCAAACCTGTGAATAAGCTATAGAAATCAAAGTCTAATAATGTTGGAAGTAACCAGATAACTGAAGTGTTTTTCTTTTGCCTGTGCAGTAGGCACACACTGACTGGCTGCCAGGTTACTTCTGCTCTGCTGAAAGCAGTAGGAGAGGCTGCAATCTGCAGTACTAAAAGTATGCTTACTATATAGTATAACCTAGTCAGTCAACCAAAAATCTAATAAGATGATTATAACCTGTGAGGCCTTCTTTTTCATCCCTCTTCAAGCTCTACTACTGGATGTTCATAGCAGATCATTCCTTTGTAACTTTGTGCCTCTAACCTTGAAGCTTCTTCATGTAATCCATAACTTTAATCAAAAATCAGATCCAAAGGTTTTCCCCACAAATAAGTGATCCTGGCACTGCCTGATAAGCCTTGAACTCAAAGTTAATTTGGGGTTCTCCTCATCCCCAGCTGCTTGCCTCGTGGTTTCACTTCATGCTAAGCAGAACTAAGCTGGTCCCCCTGTGGTTTCTCCCTCCCCAGGACTCTGTTTCCTCTTCCCTCTTGCATCAATGCTGATCCTTTTCTTCTAAGGAGATGAGCTGGGTAAGAGATGTAAACTGGCCAAAAGCAAGGGTGGGAGGAAAAAGAAGGAATGCATTTGGGGAGTTCAATTTCCTGCATTATAGTAGTAATTTAAGTGCGTATTTGCAGCACAGCTCTTTCACAGACTGAAATCCAGACAACAATGTGATTGTTTCTCTGGCCATACCCACCTAAAATTTTCTCTTGCCCAGCAGGAAGCAAAATCTTGCTTCCAACTGTCATCATCTAGGCATTAGTTAAATAGTAACACTGAACAAAGTTTAAAATCCTACATGAAGCCAAAGTGCAATGCTTTTTAGATAACAAAACTATAGTAGTACTTATGCATAGTCAAATCAAAAATGTTAGCCTGTGAATGAAGGGTTAATATCTCTTCTGCTGAGGTTTATTAGGAAGAATAAAGCAGTAACTTCTAAACTCTGATTAATGATTTCTTTTTTAAAGAGAAGGAACAACAGAAATGTTGTTAAAGGATACCTACTCCACTTCGGGGAGGTGGGGGGGGAGTTAAGCTAATCTTATAATACTGTATTCCTATGCTCACTATAAAACCTAAAGTTTACTAAACTTGTTCTTTCAAGTACACTCATTTTCTCCATTTCCCACAAAGCACTAACTGTTCTTTAAGGCAGCGTTTGCTCAAAGAGAATTAAGTTTATTGCTTTCATGTTCCCTTCAGCATTGGCATTTTACTTAGTAAGTGATGACTTCTATGGGAATTGAACTACATTTCTGCCTGAAGTACAGGCAAATGAAGCAACAGCCCTGTGCACATGGCTGCTGCCCTGGCTGGGATGATGAGGTGCAACACCTGTTTCCCTGCAGAAAACAAGAGAAGCTTGTGCAGGTTTATGGCAGAGCTTCACACACACTTGAATGGATGAGTCGAGGCAGTACCTGGATTCACCCTCAGTCTGTGTATAGACAACAAACTGGTTAATGATATTAATCCTGAAAAATAATGGGAAAAGGAGTTATAGGCAAGATGTAGTAGTGGGAGGGGAGGGGGCGGAAGCAAATGTGCCCAGCTGTATCCCAGCTGGACCTCAAGTGCCATGTGAAGTAAATTTAAATAAGTATTTAGCTAAAGTACTTGTCATGGTTTAATATTTTTGTAATTTTGCTATCAGTATTCCACATCATAACATCATGTAAAGTATGGATAATTCACCGAATGTTCAGCTCACAGAAGAAGACTACGTATCCCAGAGGACATCACGGTCAGGGATAAGTCACGGGACAAGGACACTATATAATCTCACTCCCGGGCTGGAATCTCACTCTTGGATCCTCGGAGCGGGGGGTGCCTTCCAGCCATTTTGCCTAGAGCTTACAGTAGGCCTTCTGGGACTCACTCTCTCACTCTCTCTCCTATTTTGCTTAATTACAATTATATTGTATTATATTGTATTATCTTGTATTCTGATATAGCATTTAGTAAATAAGTGTGCCTCCTTAGATCGCTGCCGCTGTTTTCTTTTCCCATTCCCTTTTCCCCTTCCCTTTTCTGGGCCAGCGGCCCTGCGGGCCAGCTGCCCCCCTGTCGCGGGCACAGGTAGATCTTGCTTAACCCGCAACAGATTTTGGTGGAGAATGCGGGCAACAATCCCACTACCTCTCACAAGCCAAGCGGGCAATTTGAGTTGCCGTTTTTCTGTTTTCTTGAAATCTGAAGGACAGGTTCCCTCCACCCACCATGCCACAGATGCCACATGGAGTAAGTGGATCGCATTGATTACGCAACGGGCCTGGATGGGGAACCTCAGCCATCCAGGGATCCCAGAGGTAATCATGGACTAGCCTGAAGGTAAAAAGTTTGAAACACCACCAGCAGAGGAGGTATCACGCGCAAAAGAGGCCCTGCCATACAATGAACTACCAGAAAGTGAAAAGAAGTTTGTCCTGTTCACAGATGGATCGTGCCGCATTGTTGGGAAACATCGTAGATGGAAGGCTGCTGTGTGGAGCCCCAGATGAGAGGCTGCAGAGGCCACCGAAGGAAGAGGAGAATTGGGCCAATTCACAGAGGTAAAGGCTGTGGGGAGCACCTCTCCCTGTGCTGAGGGAGAGGTGGCCAGTGCTTTACCTCTCTAGTGACTCATGGATGGTGGCCAATGCTTTATGGGGGTGGTTGCAGCAATGGGAAGAAAACAACTGGCAGCAGAAGGGTAAACCTGTTTGGGCCGCTTGAACTTTGGAAGGATATTGCTGCCCGAACAAAGAATATGGCCATAAAGGTGTGTCATGTAGATGCCCATGTGTCCGAGAGTCGAGCAACGGAGGAACAACAAAATAACCATCAAGTAGATCAAGCTGCCAGAATTGAGGTGGCCCAGATAGACCTGGACTGGCAGAATAAGGGAGAGTTGTTCCTAGCTCGGTGGGCCCATGAGACCTCGGGCCATCAAGGTAGAGATGCAACACATAAGTGGGCCAGAGACCGAGGGGTGGACTTAACTATGGACACTGTGGCACAGATAATCCATGACTGTGACACCTGTGCCATGATCAAACAGGCCAAGAGGATGAGACCTCTCTGGGGGCAAGGGCGATGGGAAAAGTATAAATATGGGGAGGCTTGGCAGATCGATTACATCACCCTGCCACAAACTCGTAATGGTAAGCATTATGTGCTCACCATGGTGGAGGCAACCACTGCGTGGCTTGAGACATATGCGGTACCCCATGCCACTGCCAGAAACACCATATTAGGGCTGGAGATGCAGATCCTGTGGCGACATGGCACCCCAGAGAGAATTGAATCAGATAATAGGACTCACTTCAAAAATTCACTGGTGAGCAGTTGGGCCAAACAACACAGCATCGAGTGGGTTTATCACATCCCCTACCATGCACCGGCTGCTGGTAAGATCGAGCACCACAATGGTTTGCTGAAAACCACGCTGAAAGCGATGGGTGGCAGAACATTTAAGAACTGGGAGAGACATTTAGCAGAAGCCACCTGGCTGGTAAACACCTGAGGATCAGCCAACCAAGATGGCCCTACGCACTCCAACTCTCTGCGTACTGTGGAGGGAGACAAGGTCCCTGTGGTGCATATAAAGAGTATGCTGGGAAAAGCAGTTTGGGTACTCCCAGCCTCCGGAAAGGGGAAACCCCTCCGTGGAACTGTTTTTGCACAGGGACCTGGGTGCACTTGGTGGGTGATGCAGAAGGATGGGGATGTTCAGTGTGTGCCACAGGGGAATTTGATGCTGGGGGAGTGTAGCCAGTGATTCCATGCGTGTGTATATATATGCATGTATGTACATATGTAATATATGTTAATTACTGTTCTGTTTGTATGTTGATAAATATTAAGCATGATGTAGTGATGTGGAATAAGGGGTGGAATGTTATGGTTTTGTAATTTCTTTGGTTTGTGTTGCTATTTCACATCAGAACATCATGCAGTATAATGGGAGTTAAGGAGAGTTTTTTTTTTTCTTTCCTATGGACTTCCTTAACTGGGCATGGGGTAAGGGGTGGCCGGAAAAGGGGACGGAGTCTTCGCCCCGCGGTTCCCTGTGAGGAGACAGCGTGGTTGGAGCCTTCCTGCCTCCCACAGCCCGCCGGTGAGCTTTAGCTCTGTTTTTCTCCTTGTTGAAACTCTCTGTTGTTGTTTAGTATCATTAGGTTCATTAAACTGCCGTTCGTTCTCAGATCATTCCTTTCTTTTCATTCCTTCCCTCCTAGACCCATTCGCTTTTTCTTTCCCCTCTCTCGGAGCGCACGTGGCCAGGCCGTGCTGTTAGAGAAGGGAGGTGCTTCGTGCCTTCTCTCCCCGGGTTTTGTCCCCGCTGTCACGGAGTGAGCTCTAGAGAGCACCCCGTGACAACCCCACAGCAGAAGGATCATCTGACAGACCAGGTAAAGCTGACAGCTGCTTAACACCGTTTGTGTTAACAGCAGCTATCCCAAAGGCCCATCGATATCCCCTGGGATCTTTAAAATATCCCATCCTAAGGTAATCGATACCCAATATACATGGAGCCTCTGGACCAGTCACAGTAGGGTGTCTTTGCCAGTTTTTACCAGTGAGGCCAGGCCACCTAATCCACACAGTCCAGTATACTCTATTGTCCCTTCCCCCCACCTTGGCTGGGGGCAGGGCCCCTCTATTGGTTACCTCGGTGGCTTGCAGCAACTGGAACTTTCCCCCTTTTGGAAGAGTTCACCTTGGTGGTTGTTTTGCGTTGTAATTCTTTCATTCGTGCCTGAAGTGCAGAAATGGGTGAATTATGCCACTTCTTCATATCTTCCCCATGATTACTCAGGAAGTACAACAAAAGAAAATGCATGGTCTTATTGTTGTCATTTGCTTGAATATGAGGACGTCTCTTTTTTATGGCTGAGATTTTTGATGATATGGGTCGGGAGGAACTTACGATGTTTAGCTTTCTTGATAGGCGATCATCTTCATCAGGCACGTTAGCCAATTTATCCTCCATTTTGTTTAACCTTTCCACTATTTCATCAATGGCTGAATTACCGAGCTTAACTTCTGTAGCGCTTATAAATAATTCAAGTTCCTGAAGTCTATCAATTAGTTTACTCACAAGGGGTTTCCTTTCCCCTTTGCCATATACTAATGCAAGTGCACTGGCATGCTTTTCTGGAGCAGCCCTTGTAAAATCATGCCACATTTGTCGTGGAACACGGACTGTCTCAGGATCATGTAATTGGTTTGGGTCATTATGGTTGAAGTGGGAGCTGTATAGCATTCCCACCAGGGAACTTTCTCTCAAAAATTGGATACCCTTTTCTATATTAGTCCATTTCTTTCTCTCAGGCTCCAAGTCCCGTTTAAAGGGGAATCTATCTTTTACCGCTATCAACATCCGTTTCCAGAGGGTGAAGGACTGATTTCGGCATGTGCCAATACTTCTGTCCACACGTGAGTCTCTGGAAATGCCACGCAGTTGGTGAGCTTCATTGCCATCAAGCCACACACTGCTGGCTCCATTGTCCCAACATTGTAGCAACCAAGTGACCATATGTTCTCTTGGTTGGCGTGTGAAATCCTTTCTTAGATCCCGAATTTCACTCAGTTTTAAAGATCGATTAATAATGGTTGTAATACTTGGCTCGCCTTTTGCTCTATCAAGGGTCCCAGGTGTTGATGGTGGCAACTGTGTTGATGAGGCCACCCCATCTAGAAATTCTTGTAAAGAAAATCTAGCTTTTGGCTCCTCTTCTTCTTCTGACTCTTCTATTATTTCCTTCAAGTAACTCTTTTTTTTTTCCTCTGCTCCTCCAACTCCCCCTGCTCTTCTGACTCCCTTCGCTCTTCTAACTCCTTCTGCATTTTCTCCAACTGAGTTGAAACTCGTTTTGTCTTTCGCCCTCTTACAGGGGCAACCAACATTGTATCTGGTGCCCTCGGTAATTGGTCAAATTGTAGTACATTCAGTTCACCCCGGAGGGCGTCGCGCTTGGACCGGAGGGTGTCAAGTTTAGATTGCAGGGAGCCTCTCTCATTTTGAAGGGCCTCCCCCTCATACCAGTATGCATCTCGTTGATATAGGAGGTCATTTCTCTCAGCTAGGAGTGTCTCTTTCTCATACCAAAGTGCAGCTCGTTGATGTAGGAGACCATTTCGCTCAGCCTGGAAGCTTTCTCGCTCATTTCGTACTGTCTCCCTGAGACTCTCCTTTTCAGCTTTGAGACTCTCTCTCTCAGTCTCAAAAAATTCCCTCTCAGGAATGGTATTAAATAAGGCCCGATAAGCATTAGCTAGGCCCCAAGTCATTTGTGCCTCCTGAGATCTGCCTAAGCCCCGACATTCCCGTCTCAAATATGCGATCAAACTCTCAGGATTCTCTAAGTGTTCAGGAGTAAAACTCCATGACACTAAAGATGTTTGTCTTTTAAAAGTCTCTCCAAAATCTCTCCACACCCCCTGCCACTCAGTATTCTCTGGTTCTAGGGAGTTCCTCCTGGTGCTGAGTGAGACTAACAAAATGATGAACAGTAAGTTCAGGGAGATTAACACGGTTTCCAGTGTAGCCCACTGGGCCGACTGGTCATTAAAGGATGCAAAAGAAAAAGGAGGAACACGCTCAAAAACCACTATTTCTGTACTATTAGTTGCATTAGCTGCTCCCTCTGGAGCTGCATACAGATACGAAGTAAGCATTGCTATACATGCTTTCAATCGATTATACATTTGTACAGCTCCAAAGGAAAAAGTGGCTAGCTTAAACATGGTCCAATATGTTTGGAGCATCTCAAAAAAGGAACTAATGAAACGCAGTCCCTTGTATAACAAATTTACTAGAGGGAATTTTTTTGTTTTTTTTTTTCTAATAGAGAGGGGAAAAAAGTAAAAAGACAAAGCTCAAAAGTGTTTACTAATAATCCGGGGTATTGGCTGTCCGCCCAGATTTTCAGGAATTTAAAATTTATAAAATATCCCAGAGTATTAGCAGTCCACCTGGACTTTCAAGGTCAAGCTCGCAGGTGCAGAATCGCAAACCTAAGATAGCTCCTTAACAGAAGAAAAAAAAAAAACCGTAGCTCTGTTAAAAACTAAAAGAGCAACAGACGAAGAAAACAGAAAAATGGCAACTCAAATTGCCCGCATTCTCCACCAAAATCTGTCGCGGGTTAAGCAAGATCTACCTGTGCCCGCGACAGGGGGGCAGCTGGCCCGCAGGGCCGCTGGCCCAAAAAAGGGAAGGGGAAAAGGGAATGGGAAAAGAAAACAACGGTAGCGATCTAAGGAGGCACACTTATTTACTAAATGCTATATCAGAATACAGGATAATACAATATAATACAATATAATTGTAATTAAGCAAAATAGGAGAGAGAGTGAGAGAGTGAGTCCCAAAAACCAAAAGGCCTACTGTAAGCTCTAGGCGAAACGGCTGGAATGCACCCCCTGCTCCGAGGATCCAAGAGCGAGATTCCAGCCTGGGAGTGAGATTATATAGTGTCCTTGTCCCGTGACTTATTCCTGACCGTGATGTCCTCTGGGATACGTAGTCTTCTTCTGTGAGCTGAACACTCGGTGAATTATCCATACTTTACATGATGTTATGATGTGGAATACTGATAGCAAAATTACAAAAATATTAAACCATGACAAGTACGTTGAAATTTCGGACACAAATATACCTGCATGCACTCCCCACAGAACTTGTACAGGGAAAGGCATTTAGTTCTTTAATTCCTGATATACCTACAAATCATTTTAAACTTATACCAGTTCTATTTTTTGTTCAGATACATTATGTTTAAAAAAAAGCTTCAACATGGTACATCTCTGGATTTCCCAACCACTCACAGCTTCACACCAAGTCAGTGTGCACCCTGCTATATAATTCTGGTTCTATCATGCTACAATGCATAACTATGCAACCAGATAAACCAAAGGTGCAGAAATGTTTTCTCCAATGAGGAAGAAAATAGACTAAAGCCCATTAGAACACAACAGATATTTTCATGTTGAATACTCAGAAGTTTGAGGACTTGCCTATCTATTGCAACCTTACATTTAATACTGAGTGAATATGATTGCTCTATTGAAATACACATAAAAGCTCTATGAGAACACTTAATATTTATGTAAGACTTGAATACTGGGAGGAGAGAAGTCTGTAAACATGCATTTGTTGAACAGAGTAAGCATTCTTGGCATTTTATAGAAGATTATTTGAATACGGTTTTTAGGTATATAGCACTGAAAACATAAAACTGAGGGGGAAAAAATGACACATTAGGGAACTTGCTAAACAGTACTGAGAATTTTTCAGAATACACCCTGGGATTTACATTTTCTTCTCCTTGGAGTGGGGAGGGATGGCATATTATCACTGATGGTGCAGAGGAGCAGCACATGCGAGTCCTGGAAGATTCCCCCACTTCCAAGAGATTCATCTCTAAGGTGTGGGAAAATGTCAAAGACTCCTTTAACCCACTGATGGCTTAATGCTGGAATAATATAAATTAAGAAAGGGGAGGGGAAAAAAGATGTTGAGTATCCAACACAAAGCAAATTGATTCATTTCAAGTGCTTTTTCACTCAGTAGGATGATGCTTTAGGGGCTGTTAGTGTATTAACATTCAATGGCTCCATCAGGGAAGTAATGCTGCCTCATCACATTTTCAAGAGCTCCAGAACCAGTTTTACCTGGCTGCCAATACAAAACAATAAGGAACCCTTCCTCTTCTGCAGGCTTACATAGCATGAGGGTATGTGAGCATGCATCACAACTACATATAAGGTACTGTTATGTCAACATATGCTGCTTGAGTGAGTATCCGTAATGCAGGTAAACAGATGAAATTATTTGGTTTTGCATAAATAAGCTGTACTACAGAAAACTTGGAGGCTGGCATGTGCCTCAGTGCTCTTTCCCAAAATCTATATAGAAATAAATTCTGCAAAGCTCTTACTCCAACTGGAGTTGAATGGGAATCAAACTTCCTAGAATTCTGTTTTTTTTTCGGGGGGGGGAACAAAGCATCTGGGTTCCTATCAGCCAAGTCACAAAGTTGCAGGGTGTGTTTGCTATTTTCCAATCCTGAAGGCCTGATCAGACCACAGAGCTATAGTACCTAACCAGTTCAGGCTCCATTTCATTAAGTCTAAAAATAAGTTGATTCATATATTTTTTTAAATGAGCACATTATTAAATTTTAACCTTCAGGTACTTAAAATGCAATAAAGGTTTCTTTGTCCTCCTTCACTCTGCATTTATAGAAACATGAGCTGCCTGGTGCTGAGGTGCATGGCAGGGGCAGCAAGGCTGCCATTCTCCAGATCCACAATTCTCCTCCCCAGCCCTGCCACCCCTGCACTCCATTGGCAATCATGATTTCCCAGCAGATGGGCAACCTGAAGCACAATATTCTAATGGAGTGCACGTAACCCTCAGAAACTAGAGGAGTAGCAAAATTTACTATAGGTTCAGTAATGCGACGCAGCAATTCTCACTTCCACATTCAGTTGCTATAAAAATCAGTTTAGGCTCAAAAGAGAACTGTGACGTGGTCAGAGTATGAAAGGCATGTTTTAGCCCAGAGGTCCTTGATTGCTCTATCTTTTAGACAGATCTATTTGATAACACTTCAGCTGATTTTTGATAACTAAATTCCCACTCCTTAGCCTGTAAAATATCTAATGATTAGAAATACTACTTCCAAATGTTCTCAGTGTAGCACAGAGTCCAAATGGTTAGCATAGTTCTTAATTATCAGCAATTATAAATAATTATGCCTATAGTAGAAGGCTGCTGTATACAAAACAAACATTAGTGCAAAACTAAATTGCAAAGCAAAGCCTGACCTTGAACTGATATCCCCAGAAACACTTTGACTTAGCTAATGAATGCTAGGCAACATTCCGAATGTTTTATCTTCTATTTTAGCGTATTCTGAAATGCCAGTACATTAAAAGACCAGTCAGGTTTACTAATTACTTTAAGAATTTATTTTAATTGCATATTATATACCGCACAAGTAAGATGGAACATAAGGCATCAACTTTAAATGGAGGAGTTCCATCTCAAAGCCTCATGTTTTAAGTTTAAAAAAATGCAAATCATTGCTAAGACCGAGGCTCCAAAGCAGGTGAGGTCAGCCTTTCTGAAGGTGGTTGGAGAATGGTCTTACTCACCAAGATACCAACAAATACAAATCCTTATTCCACCCATTGTGCCCAGGCAACCCCAATTCTCCATTGTACGAAAAAACTGGTTTTGTTTGAAGTATGGGATAATCTCTCTGTCCAAGTTTGTAAGCTATTTCAAATACTGCCCTGTATACCGTAAGGTTCCTTACCATGTTTTCTTCCATACATCTGTAGAATAATTTCCATGTCTCTGCTGCTTTGTGCATGCTGACTTCCTGTTTTCACCCACATTATTCTCTTAGCCTTGCAGTAGAACTTGGAGTCAAAGACAACCTAATTATTTTAAATGAGATTTGGACATGAGCTCATTTCCAGCCTTCCTGCTTTATATCTGAAGGACAACAGATCTCAGTATCAAGTTCCAAAATGTTTTTTCTAGAAAGTATTTTTAGGAAGACATTTAAATGCTTGTAAATATTAGAGCTGCTGAACTCTAGTTCAGCACATTACAACACTCGCTTCTACAGCTCTTCCTCTCCCATCTAGCCACATCCTGATTAAAAAAAAAAAAGCCAAACTATTCACAAACTGTCTTTACTTCAATTTAAACCAACAAGCGTGCAGATGTTTCATAACCCCTCTGTCAAAACCCACTGGAGATTTCTTTCCTGTCCCCCTTTGTGCCCTCCCTCAGCTGTGCTGGAGCAGCAGCAACACCCAGCTATGAGGATGGCAGTGGTTTAAAAGAAATCCCACTGCACTGGTCACACTACTGGTTGGTTTCCAGTGCTGTTTCAGAGATGGCTGTACTGATGCAGCTTGCAGTGGCCAGTCAGAGCAGTAGTTCTCTCAGTTCTGTCAGTGGAGAATTGTCTTCAGATACTCTCTTACTTCCCACTTGAACAGCAGTAGCAGCAGAAGGCACTAGTGCTGCTCCATGTGGGAAAGGCCTCTCCTGTGACAGGTAGTTACCGTGAGGCCAGCTCTCTCATCTTCAGACTTGCATCTCTTAAGATGTCCATCAGCAAAGATTCCTTTTTAGTTTAATTATTCTTCACAGATCACTTATTCCAATGCTTTTGTCCCTGAGAATACTCATCTATGTACAGACAGGCTGTGATTAAGGCTAGAATTCCTCTCCTTGAACCCAGAGTACTTTGTTTTGTCGGGCAAAGCTCTTCTGTTGGGTAGACAACTGTTAAAACTCTTTAAAAGCAGATTAAAAAGTATCAATGGTGGAAGTTCAGCACAAAACATTTCAGGATGTTTCATTATTTAGTCACTTCTGGTACAGGCTCACGTCCTGGCAAGTGATAGGGATCAGGCTGTATGGGTGCAAACCTAGTTTTGCTATAGTTTAGTTTCAAGCCTTCCTACCTTTGCAGATGTCATTTCAGGGAGTTCCACATGGAAGGACCTGCCTGTGAAGCACAGGCCACTTTCTGATCCCTGACCTGCAAATGGAACTAAACAGAGCAACGCTTTTGTGGAGCTCCATTTAATCTGTGTGAGCCACACTGCGCTCTTAATACACCACAAAATATCTCAAGCAGTAAAGCCACACAGGTAATTTGTAATATGCAGTATAGAAACTATTCCTTCAGTCCCCTAACAACACAAACTAATGTTCCCATTGCTGTGGCACGTCCTAGACACGGCCACAGCCTTCAGATGGCTTAAGGTAGGAAGCTGCTTAACTTGCTGAGTAAAGCCTGCAGATCAGGAACATAACTAAGACACGCAAGAGAACCATCAGAGCATCATGGCTACAATCACAATGTCTGCGAAGCAGCCTCAGTAAAATGCCTAATATGCTTCCCACCTTCAAGAAAAACAAAACTCTCTTCCTTCAGAGCTCCAGTACAGCACAAACCAGAATTCTAACAAGCATTTTATTTCTCAGGTAAACTAGTATGTATGATTTCTGCTCCTAGGCCTGCCTCAATTTCTTTGCTAAAAAGAGCTCTCTGAGGCATTAAAAACGGGATTCCTGTTGCACTCTTACAATAGAGAAAATTGAGTTGTTGCCAAGTTTTTTTCTTTTTTTTAAATAAGCACCATCTTGGAAGTGTAATTAGTAGCTCAAAAGGACATGTTAAGCATTTTAACTGCTTTTTCTATGGGACCTGTCTAGGCATTTGTATGCTTTCAGGCTCCACCTGCAGAAATCACTCAATGCAGAAAATGTGAGTGCAGGTCCCCAAGCTTATGCCGAGTTTCTTTGTTGAGTGGACTCCTACAACCTAATTTCAACATGGGAACATAAATTATATGGCTTAATACAACATCAGTAATCTTGCATAACTGTAGAATAATCACACCTCCAAGTGTGAAACAGCAGCACTGAAGGGGAGAATACAAATTGGATAAAGCCCTGCGGTGACTCAGTTGGGCTACTGTATGTATGAAGCTTTTGTATGCAACAGAGCAAAGATCAACATATGCATCATGCAACTAGGACTAAAATCCAGAGGTAGGATCCGTTGAGATCTTTCTCATGGGACTTTAAGGTAGAGGGCACTTTTTTAAGCTATCATACATCACCATTACCTTTGAATGCTACACATTTCTCCTAGCAAAAAAAAAAACAACACAACCCAAACCCAGTAGGTGACATGCCTTGTGTATTTCAGTTTGAAGACTGAATGGCATCTTCATTCATCAAGCTATAGCCTGCATGTAACCTTCATTCATAAATATACAGTCTGCATATAACCTTCTTCATGCGGCCCCAATGTGAGCCAGGGATGGCACGTTACAAGCTCTACATATACAAACATACACACAATTACATGACAAAACAAGGGGCTAATTTTAGACCTCTGCAGCCTGCTAGCAAACAGAAGCAGGAGGCTGCAGCCTCTGCAGCAGGGCTGCCTGTTGCAGCAGGTGCTGCACAACTGGCATGAGGAATTCTGGTTCACCACCCAGCCTTCTAGGCATGGTGGCAATCCAAATAACAACACACTGCACTACAAACAAGAATACTGAGCTTTTTAGTGGTAGTTTAACAAGACTGCTTTTATTTACATTGCCACACTTTAAAAAATGGATGCTTTGTTGGTGAGTTGGGAAAGCATTTTCAGTTTGCTCCATCTTAGGAGTATTCCACCCATTTTAAAGAGTGTTGTCCTTTGTGAACGTTGCACTTGCTTAGAAGAATAAGCCTTCTTTATTCTTCTAAGTACTGCCTGATCTCAGTAATTTTTACCTTGATGAATACAACACTCATTCCATTTGTAGCCTTTTGTGACATGCTTTCAAGACTTAAATAAAATTTCAAAAGCAGTTACCTGCCCATGCAGTATCATAGTCTCATCTATCTTTATATTTCAGTTCTTCCTCTAAAATTCAAGCACAGTAAACAGCTTGAACTCATTATGTCTGTATTGAGAGTTCAACTTCAAAATGCAAACAGAAAAGGGATGCATGGCAGTGTCCTTTTTATAAACAGACTGATCCACACAATTCAGATGAAAAGCAAGCAAAGAGTTAATCCGAATGCGAAGGGCTCCATGTCAGTAATAGCATGAATAAACCCCCACAGAAGGCTTCATGGCCAGCAGCACACTCCACAGAGTCCAGATGAACCAGCAGGAAGAACAGAGGGCGGATAATCCTGTAAAATTACCCCAGTGGAAATGCTGATAAATTCCCAATTACGAGACCTGCTCTAAAATGAAAAAAAATGCAAGATACAATACAATTACCAGTCAGCACTTGCACATCTTTGTATTTAAGCCAGACACATATTTCAGGTATTTCTTAATCCCTTGCATTTTGAATTTGTTACCCGTTGTGGTGAGAGCTCGATTAAGAAAAGAAACCCCAGAAAACAACCAATGAAATAAATAAACCAAAAAATCAAACAAAAAATCCTGGAGATCTGCATCTCTGCTTACAGAGCAAATAACCACCTGCAGAATTACAGCACGGGTTGCTATCAGAGAACTGAAACTGATGGGGTTGGAAGGGACCTCTGGACATCCCCTCCCAATATGTTCCCTACAGTTGGTTGCATAGGAAAGCATCCAGACAGGTCTTGAATATCCCCAGAGAAGAACGCTGCACCTCCTCTCTGTGCTGCCTGCTCCAGCGCTCTGCCTCTATGTGCTCGTGGGGATAGACATTCAAAGGAAAAGGAGGCGGGGGTGAGAGGAAAACAACAAACCTGTTTGACTGTATTTGTTACGGTTATACTTTCAGACTACAAAACGCACAGTAAGGCTGATACGGATTTTCCATTTCCATGGAAGAGCTGCCGAGACACACGGCGCACACAGCACGACGGAGACAGATGTGCGGACGCAGAATTTCCTAAAGCCCCCTGTGATCCCGGCTTACAGCTCCCCACAAAGCCCTGAGCTCCCTGCAGGCACACAGGCCCCGCTGACCCACTTCTCTGCGCTCCAGGGGCGCGCACGAAGCGTGCGCCCACACACGTGCCTGCTCGCAGGCTCCACAGCCCCTCGACTTCCCCACCTCGCACCCGAGGAAGCGCCGTCCCAATTCCCCTCTGTTTACCCCCGCAGGTGCGCGTCCCCCCGCCCCACATGTCAGCGCAAGCCCCGCCCCCCTCCCGCTCCCATTGGCCGCCGGCGCCGCCAATCACGCGCCGAGCGCTCGGGGCGGTTCTCCCGTCGCCCGGCCGCTCGCAGGGCCGCGGGCCGCCCGCTGCCAGCCGCAGGCCTCGCCCCGCAGCCCCGGCAGCGCCGTCCGTCGGCGAGCGGAGGGCTCAGGAAGGAAGGGAAACGAGATGGCTGGAA
This sequence comes from Perdix hodgsoniae, assembly GCA_035772895.1. Lineage (NCBI taxonomy): Eukaryota > Metazoa > Chordata > Aves > Galliformes > Phasianidae > Perdix > Perdix hodgsoniae. The sequence continues at coordinate 4,271,770 of JAPSGF010000035.1, read as the reverse complement.
AACAGCGCTTTGGACCATTATCAGATTGATGTCATTTCCCTCCCTGCCTTTGTTTAATTATTTTTAAGCAGTTGGGGAAAAAATCAAATAAAACAGGTCCATATACACGGATAGATAAAGAGCCGGGTGCTGCCAGGGCGAATTCCTCTTCGCTGCCCTCCGATGCGAACGCAGCCCGATTGCCGGCGAGAAGCTGCCAGCTCGCCGCGGCAGGGCGGGCGGCGGACGGGCGGCAGGACGATCCCCGGCCCCCGCCTCCGGAGCGCCCCCAGCCCCGCCGCCCGCCCCCGACAGCCAACCGGACGGCCCCCCCCCCCCGAGCCCCTCTACCTGTGGCTGCAGCATCCCCGTCCCCCCGCCGCCCTCGCTCCGCCGCCTGCCTGGCTCTTTGTTTCCTGCCGCGGGCCGGACGGGAGAGCGGCTCCCCCCCGCCTCCTCCTCACACTCATTGAAAGCAAACAAGCATCATGGCGGCGGTGGTGGTGGCGGCGGCTGCGGGCGGGCCGGCCCTCCTCCACCACCTCCTCCTCCTCCTCCCCCCTCCGCCCCGCCCCCTCTCCGCGGCTGCGCGGGGCCGGACCGCAAGGGGGCGCTGCGGGGAGCGCTGGGCCGGCCGGCCGTGGGGGGGGGGATTCGTAGCAGCGGGGAGCTGCGGTGGGAAGGCTGGGTCGGGGCGGCGGAAACGTGGATAAAAGTGACAGCGGTGTGTTTTTAGAACACTGAGCGGTGCATACTGGCAAAGCGGTTCCCAGTGTGAGGCTAGGGAGGCTAATTAAAGTCTGCTTTTTCCACGTGAATGTGATTCACAGTTGCAGTGCGTGACCTCAGGTGTGGATGGCACGCTTAGCAAAAGTCTTCTCCACACGTGTGGCCATAATAAAGCAGGTCCTTGCCCCAGATCCTTCACTGTGACATGGCCACCAGCTTCCATCCACTGGAACTTCACTTTCCTTCCGTCCTTCCTCCCCTCCTTCCTTCCTCCCTTCCTCCCTTCCTCCCTTCTTTCTCTCTTTCTTTCTCTCTTTCTTTCTCTCTTTCTTTCTCTCTTTCTCTCTTTCTCTCTTTCTCTCTTTCTCTCTTTCT
>JAPSGF010000035.1:4237729-4270677 GCA_035772895.1 Perdix hodgsoniae | reverse complement strand
TCTTTCTCTCTTTCTCTCTTTCTCTCTTTCTCTCTTTCTCTCTTTCTTTCTTGTAATTTGAACTGGTTAGTGGATACACACTGAGATGCTTGGGAAAGTGAAGACGTTTTTCAGTGATGTTAGTGCTGCTGCTGTGCAGCAAGGTCTCACAGTGAGATGAGGGACAGGCCCCACATTAAGGGGTGGCAGAAAGGTGCTGTCAGATAAAATTGTAAATAACTTCAAAATGAAGAGAATTCCCTCCCATTAACATGCTGTTGGAATGTTCAAGCATTGATGGAGCAGCAGCTGGGTCTGCATCCCCTCAGCAAAAGGAACAGTAAAGAGAAAACCTCAGGGGAAGTTCAGGATAGGTGAAAGGTCCTTCACCAGAGGGCAGTGGGCATGGAACTGGCTGCCCAGTCAAAGCCCCGAGCTGTCAAAGCTCAGGGAGCACTGAGGCACCGCTTTGAGTCGGTGTTTGGATTTGGGTGGTGCTTTGTAGAGCCAGCGTTTGGATTCAGTGGTCCTTGTGGATCCCTTCCAACTTGGGATATTCTATTATGCACAGATCACAACTCTGTTTCTGGAATGGAAAAGCTAAATAAAAGTTGAAGCCTCATCTGCTTTGGTATATATGGATACATAGCTGGAAATGAATGGCACTCTCCTTTGCTGTGCAGTGAGGCCTTCTCTACTAACAGTGTGAAAGGCACTGAACCAGGCTGTGCTTCTGAGGAACACCAACATCTGAGCAGTAACCAACATGAGCAGGGCTCTGAAAAGTGACCCCAGCATGCCACGTACTCAGCCTGCTTGTAAAACACCCTCCTCAGAAAGGCTTAGTTAGTCCTTCGGCACTTGGTTTGGGAAACAATCATGCTGTACTTCAGATTTCTGCTCAGCCTTATCCTATCATATATCTGAAATGCTCTCGGATGGCAAACTACCTCCCTGTGGCTGTGTCCGATACCTGAGCTGGCTTGGTCATTGGATGTAAAGTGGGCTCTGCACTCAGTGCCAGACTGGCTGCGGAGCCAGCAGCCATTCAGAACAGAGCGAAGCAGCTCTACATGTCATTCTCTGAGCTGTATGTGTGTTCTTCCCAATAACCAGCTGTCCCACACATTCTTCAGTTAATACTTTCTAGGTCAGATATGGCCTCAGTAGACTGTATCATTTTGCCTAGAGCTAGTTCTCCAAAAGCAGTAGTAAAGTCTTTGAGTGCGTTGCAGGATTTTCCAGGAATTGCTTTTCAGCAAAGGAAGATCAGGTGATTTTGTCCCTCAAAAATGCTTGCAGGGAAACTTTATGCCCCAGGGGCAGATGGTGGGGTAAAATTGCAGTACATTTGGAAAGAGGTACTGGGGAGGGCCTTCACTGTTGCAAACAGAAAGCAAATGGCAATAATACAAAAGATCCTCAAATAATTGACATTAGCGCAAATAAAAAAGAAAGAAAAAAGAAAAAAAAAGAAAAAGAAAAAGAGGGTTAGAGGAATTAAATTGATCGCAAAATAATTCAGTATTATTGCCCATTATATAAGCTACCAGGAGAATCATAGCACATCCTGAGTTGGAAAGGACTCATGTAGATCATCAAGTCCAACTTCTGGCTCTGCACAGCACCACCCAAAAATCAGAGCATCACAGATCCCAGCTATGTGGCAAATTTCAAGTTATTTAACTCTCTGGTAACTTTACAGGTTATGTACAAAAGAACCTCAACGCAACAACAACAGAAACCCAGCAAGAGTCCAAAGTAACAGTCTAATGTATCAACTTTTGTTTGAACCATCTCTTTGCTTGTGTGGTTGGAAACAACAGAACGAAGTAAAAACACGTATGTGGGTTTTTTTTAGAAACTGTTATGCTGCACGGAATTTCCTGTGCAGAAGTGCTGGTGCTCATTGGTACGTATGATTAACTTTTGCTCCGTGCAAGTGTTATCAGACCTGTAACCATGCAAACACTGGAGCAGATGGTCTGTGCTGGTGTCGGTGTTTCAGGTCTGGGTGCCTAATGAGATCTGAGAGTGAAATATGAGCCTCTCTTCATTTTGTTGTCTGTGGATAGACTTTTTGCAAGTGCTCTTGTTGCTCAAGGTCACAGATTCATCAGTCAGATGAGAGCCCTTCCTATTAATCTTTTACCTGCCCATGAGTTTCCATGCATCTGGTGAGCTGCTGTGTTGCATGGGGTATAGTTGTCCTGAGTTCAGGATGACATTAAAGAGAAGAAATTAATCTGTTCTGTTAAGCTTAGAGTATGGTATGTTTAAATTTTCATTCATTACCTATAAACAAAACACTTTTTTTGCACTGTGGAACAAACTTCAGGTGGCCACCTTTGGGCCATATACAGTTTTTGATATGTACCCAAAAGTGAGCATCCTATAACCCTTCCAAACTGGGGCTAAGAGGATTTGCTGTGAGTAGGTTAGTGATTCCCAGCACTGCCACCTCCCTGTCACCTTCCTTCTCCATGTCCAGGGAATAGGGACTGTCTTGGAGGGCTCTGGGAGTGCTGCTCTGTCCGTGTTGATGACATTTGCAGCTGTTTTGAGGACCTGTTGCCTTTGTGCCCTGATGGAAGGATGTGAAGCCTGTGGCAGAGAGTTGTCTTTGTGGCAGCATTAGGATACTTTCTGCTTTGCTAAAATGGCCAGATTTGGTTAAGACTTGTTTGACTTCTAAATACTATGGGCTAAAATACATATCCTTCATCCTTTGTGGGTCATGCATGATGAGTGAACTGGCAGGACATCACCATATCATGACTGAGAACAAACACAGAGCTGTCATGGCTTGTGAAAGCTCTGGTGTCTGTGGTTACAGAAGAGGTGAACTTCTATGCCCTGGAAATGTGAAGGAACAATATAACTGGAATATAAAAAGATGAGAAATGAAGCAGGGAAGAATTATGGCAAAGCAGGAGAGATAACAAGGAAGAAAGAAAGTAGAAGCAGAGAGGGACCCCAAACAGGAGGGCAGAACTTAGTTACAACCTGTATTTTCAGAGTATGCAGGTAGAGAGAGAGAGAGATCTGAATTGAACAATAGCTTCCATTGCTAGTGAGGTCAGTGGGATCACTGCTTTGAACGTGGAGCATTCCTAAAATGACAAGTACTCTGAAAAATGGACATCTTAGGGTTCTCAGATTGGACATCTGAAATCATTGCATGTTTAATGATTTCAGCCTTCGGTTTTATGGCCTGCTCACCATCTATCAAATGAATGTAAGAGCATTGCCTATAACAATTGGATAATAAAGATAAATCTTTGATGTTTATTGAGCATTGAAACCGCAGTGAAAGCCCTGTACAAAAAGCACTGAGGCAATTAATATTCCTGCTTTCCTCTGTGTGCACTGGAGTTACGTAGCTTTCATAAGTCTTGTAAGTCTTGTAAGAAGATAATCAAAAACTCACACATAACCACAGCAGAACTGAACTGAGGAATTTTAATGCTGGGATGGCACAATTTGTAGGTGCTTGACTTTGCAGCCTTAAGTATTACATTAATACGCATTATTAAACAAAAATGCTCTAACTACATTAAAAGAAATTGAATGTGATAAAAGTTTTTGGACACTTCTTTCTAGAAATACCTTTTCTTAATATGAAGATTTCTCTAAGTTCTTCAGCTTTCAGGTCTATGGAACATTTAGTCACAATTCTTTTTCTAGGTATACTCCACTGCTAAAATAACAAATCTAAGAATACAGTGATTCTTAATTGTTGTAATCAAATATTAAAATCTGGGAACCATTAAGAGTCTGAATTGGAATTACAAGCCATGATATTGTTTTGCTGATTGTAATGTTTTAGATACAGATTGATTCGTATGAGTTTTTGTCACTAGAATCACCTCCCCAGCTCCCGGTTGCCCTTCTCCAAGAAGATGACCACCTTCTTGTATTAAAACTAAGATAATGATGCAAAAAAAAAAAAAAAAAAAAAAAGACTTGCACACATCATTACGCAGATGGAGTGCTTTATCATCAAAAACATGACAACAGAAGCACAGCTCTGCTCTACTTTGCATGGTGTCACCCTTTATGTATGTGAGTTCAGCGACTGAATAGTGAAAATTGCTTTGCAATATTTCAGCACCCAGTTATAGAGTAACAACTGAGAGATTCAGTCCCAAATAATGGCATTACTGATCTAAAAAGGAGGGATTCTCACTAGTGGAAAGCTCAAACTACCAGTTCATCTTTTAGGTCCTTTCTACCACATCCTCTTCTCTTTGTGCCCATTTTGGTGTTTCTTTTCTTTCTGTCAGCATCTTTTTTTTCATTTCTTCATTGTCACTTTCTATGCTTTTCTCTAGCAGCAGAAACATATTTACTTGCAAGCTGATCCCATCTGTGTGGCTGTGTTGTAAAGCTTCCCCCTGCAGTGGCACTGCATGTCTGGTTTAGTTTCATATGACAGGAAGTTCCAATGTACAGAAGTGCCAAGATTTCAAACTGCTTATCAAACAGAGAATTTGCATTTAGGCATGGTTTTAGGAAAAAAAAAGAAAAAGAAAAAAAAAGAGGGTATACAGTTTTTCTTGTGTAGAAAACTGCAACAATGCTACAATATTTTGACTCTTGATAGTTCACCGAAATGGGAGATTTCTGAACTTTTAACTCAGTTTGACCTCTCATGCTTGCATCGTTTCCTGCTCATGAACCAGAATACATGGGCGATTGTAACTCAAATATGCACTAAGCTGTCCCTGCTGTAATCTCATACCTTGCAAATTTAGGATCAGGACTCAAAGGAGATAACTAAAGAAACCTTTGTCCTGGAGGAAATTACTGTGAATTAAAAAGTGATGGGTTTTCTCTTAATAAAAATTGAACTAATGCTCCAGAGTGGCACAGTGAAGCTCTTCAGCTTATAAAGGTGCTATCTTTGAGGAAATATATATGTTAATCCAGCTGTCGTGCATAAATTCTCATTTGAAGCCTGATCTATTTCCCATTGAAGTAGGGATGGACTCAATCTACTTAAATTTCTCCATGCAGGTTTCACAGCTTTCCACTATCTTCATCTGTTGTATCACATTACTGTGTGTGGGTAGAGTTGCCACATTCCACCCATGACACAACTGTTTCAGTGGCAAGTGAACTGATATGTGCATATGGTATATGCAGTCCTTACACAAACCGTATGCTTTTGGACTGCTATCTGTGCAATTAGGGGATGTTACGAAGGGTTCTTGAATACAAAGTCCATTTGCTCTTTCATTAGAAGACTTTACAAACTTCATTTATCTTCACCATGACCTTACTTTTGATATTTGACAGACAGAATGAGTGATGTATTGTTTACTTTTTGTAAATTAGTAACTAGTTTTAATTACTTTGAATTACAATAAAATGATTGCATAAAGCTTTGATAATTTATTTCTATAGTTTTCTTGCATCAAACATCAGGCACAAATTATGTAGCAGAAAGTGACTTCATCCAATAGTGCAGTTAGGTATAACCTTTTTGCAACCTGTTAAACGTCTCCTATACGTTCAGTTTTCCTCACTGCCACATGTTTTGCATAGGAGATCATTATTTGTCTGAAGAGTTTTGGTTGACTGCAGCCTCTAATGGGGGGGAAAAAACACTGAATTGGCAAAATACACTTTAGTAATGAGGTTATGAAAAATGGTAATAATTTTTTCATTGGTAGCTACAGAAACTACAAAAAAGATGATTAAATAAGTGTAGATAGCAGTGAGGTGTGGATATTTGTATCTTTTTCCTTCATCTGAACTGACATGATACTTTCCCGAGGATACCAAATTTGCAGAGAGTGGGGGGAAAGTGTTGTATTGGATGAAATGTTTAAAATCACAGCAGTGTAATTAAATATTAAAACTAAAAAGCCCCTTTTCATGGAGCTACCCACCGGATTGCTTCCCTGCTGCAGAGCTGGGTCCATTGGGACACCCAGGAGTCCAGTTCACCAAAATGAATGTGGACATACATAGTACACATGCAAGATGGTCACATTGGCTGCCTTTACGGTCATGGAGTCTACAGTACCAATCGTTGGTGCTGGCATTGCTTTTCAAAAGACTTAAAATCACACAGTGGAGTGAAAAGCATGAAACTGCATGGGATTTGTGTCAAAGTGCTGGGAGAGCTCAGCAAGCTGAACAAACGCTCAGTGCTCTCTCTTGCAAATGGGAGATGATTGACTTAGTTTCCAGAGCCATGCTTCCTAAAGGGCTGCACAACTGATCAAAAAAAAACCCGATCAAAATAATTACCTCCTTTTCAGGTGATCGCTGCAGGTGGCAGCAAGAAAATTTGTCCAGTGTTTATAGCTTGTGATTGGCTTCGTTCATTACGACTTTTCCACTCCTTCCAAACTATTGGGCACTTTGAATAAATGCCTTCAGTGAGGGCAAAGCGCCAGGTTGAATGAGCTACCAGTCTAACCTCTTCTTGTTTTCCTTGTGTCCAGAATTACTGGATTGCAAGAACTGAAAAAGGACAAATAGTTGTGTGACAAAAATCCAGACGTTTGAGCGCAACGCAACAACCTGAAACAGCCGCTCCATTTCCAGAAGAGTGTCTTTCAGCAGAAAGCCTGCTCCTGGGTAGCTGGCACAACGCGAAGACAACTGGCAGCGTGAGTCACTTTGCATGTGATTGTTGGATGTGACAGATTGAGAATAGCAAGGAGTACGAATTCATGCTATGAGAATGAAGTAAACCAGCATCTAAGCATCCACTTGCTAGCTTAAACTACAAATAGGTCTGGGATGCTGTGGAAGCAAAGTATCATCAAAGATTTGGAAAAAAAAAAATGATTTCAGAACACGATTTTCTTATGTTGCCTATTTTTATTTCAGCACAGGCTGTCTCTTTCTTTTTGTAATGGCAAATAGAAAGCAAGAGCGTATTTGTAGATCCTGAATTACTAATAGCTTTTTCCCCTTTTTACTTTTTCTCTGAGTAGCTTTTTCCTTTCTTCATGTTGCTGCTGTGCTGGCCTTTATTCCAAACTGCTCCAGCACACTGCCTGGGCAGAAACATTTTCAAATAAATGTGGAACAACTGCAGTTTTAGAAATGATTACTTTCAGAACAAAATCTAACAGGCTTGGGAAGAGCAGGGAAGTTACCAATGAAATCTGTGCTTCAACCAAACCTCGTGTTTGGTCAAAATATTGAATCTGAGTAATTTATGAATTCAATTTAGCCACGCTTGATTTTCAGACGTCTTCTGGGAAAAGATAATATCTCTCCCAATTTCTTGTTAATTAATGTTAAACGTGGTGTATCTGAGCACCTGGGTTGCTCAAGACAAACCTGTAATGTGTTCTGCACTCGGTGTTTGAAGTGAGCTGTATAATGCTGTTATATAATAGCTTTTGTAAAAAAAAGTGTGCTTGAATGAGTGATTCTAGAAGTGTTTTGTGGATGTTTCCTTTTTCTCCTGTTATATCTTACATGTAGCAATGGATTCTGTATGCACACGATCCTGGTTACAACAGTTGGAATCAGATCTGTTTTCTCCTTTAATTTTTTTCCAGGACTTTTGGGAGGATAATGGTTCCTAGCGAGTGCCTAGAATGAATTCACTGTCCTCCACTCTATTTTGCAAATAATTATGGGTATTATGTTAGTACAAGAACGGTCCAGACCTTTGCTTCCTGATGTGCCAGGCACACTCTGTTTGCTCACCACAGCAACAGAAAAAGGTTAAGTGCATTCTTTGTGTTTGTGAGCTCTGGGCCAAGTTACCCTTGTCAGCTCTAGGTGATTTATTTCTTCAGATCTGCGTTGCTGGTTTGACGTCGATGACCTGGTGGAGATGTGGGGAAGCTAAGTGATCTCTATGGCGATTTATTTATTCGAACTTGTATTTATTCAGAGCCTTTTGCAATTGTTTGCCAAAATGACTGTTTATTTGTAACAGCAGCTGCCCATCTGAAATACTCCATCAAGCCGTGACAGACCATAGAGGAGTACCTGATATGGCTCTGTGCAGCTGCTGGCACTTTTCTCCATCTCAGTACCTCCATGGCTCTGATATATGATGAAATTCCTCCAGCCTGGACACCTTATGAGCTTCCTTTTAGCCTCATCTTCTTACTCAGTCCTCAGTGATGCTCTGTCATGGACACATCCACAAATTCTACAAAAATCTCAAACACTTTCTCTCTCCTTTGACTACTGCCAGCCCATTGGCAGTGTCCCTGCACGGACTCAAGCTGCTCTGATGTGTTGAAGCAGGGGTAGGGAATCGCTGGTGAATGCCCTGGTTTTGCTGAGATGCAGCCCGAGGTTGCCTGGTGCCAGGGCCTGCAGGTCCCAGCGACTCGCCAGGACCCGTGCTGCTTTTTCAAATAACGGACAGCAGGTGGTAGCACATGTTCATTTCAATATATATATATATATATATATTTTTAAGAATTATTCCTTCCAAAGCTTCATCTTCTTTTATGAAAAGGGGTCTGGAGGAGAAAATCAAATGCCAGACAGGATGTGTATTTAGCCTGCTTCCAGGTTTTTCTTTTTCCCAAGAAAGCTAAAGCCACTCCCTTCACCTCTGACTTTTCTACAGTCACTTTTCCTCAGTGAGCTTTTCTGTTGAGTTACAGAAAGAGCGAGTCTTGGCTTGAATCTATAACATCATGCAGGATAATTTTGCTGTGGAAGCATGCAAGTAGTGCTGAGTAAGCAGAAGACAGAGGCTGGGAAAAGCGTTGAGCTCAAACAGACTGTGCCTTCCTGCATGGGAAAGCTGAATTAACTTGGTTGAATCAGCTAACAGTTCTGCTGAAATGAAAGAAGCTCTCCCAGCCCAAATGGACCACAAGCAGAAGGCTGCTGAGAGATGGGACAATAGCCAGGGTAGAGTTTCACACAGAAGGGCTCTGGTCACTTGGTTCACTCTACTCTCATGCTGGCGTGTAAATCACACAGGGCTGTCTTCCCTGCGAGCTGTAAATCAACAGACACAAAGTAAACTATTCTGAGCAAGTATTGCTGTAAGTTTTGTTATAATGGGGTGCTTTGTATGGGGCTGGTGAGAACATCTGCGTGAACACGGACTAAGACGCATGAGGGGTTCGAAAGCATTCACCCCAGTGAATTGATATGTCAATAGCACATTCATCCCATGATTTATTTAGTACAGACACTGTTTACTGCTTGCTTTGGAAATATTTCAATTCCAATAAAGGTGTAAACTTTGTTTTTTTAAGACTTACATAATTGCAGTATTACGACAACCTGCTGTGGCCTGAGAAATACTGCTTCAATGAAATGTTCCTAAATGAAATTGAGTGACTTAGCCTCAGATTTCTTCTTTGACTGGGTTTATAATTGCTTTCAGATTGTCCTTAAAGTGCCCACATCTGGGCAGCAGCATCTGCAGTTTGATTGCTCAGATAACAGCAAAGATCTTCCCTGGTCACACATGGATCAGAGCACAGCTGAGCTGTTCCAAGAGGCTTAGCCCACCTACGTGGGATGTATTTTCAGAGGTAGCTGGTTGTGTCATGCATACTAAAAATCTATTATACATTTATTTGCTGTTACAAGAGCAGAAATGCCAGAATTTTATGCTATAGAGAATAGATGCTGTCACAAGAATATATGATCCAGCTTGGCTCTGCATAATCTGAACTGTCTAGGTTTCTTCAGAATTAAACCATAAGCCTGCTCTAATTAAATTGTTTTTGAGGTTTTATGTCTTCATGTGAACAAGCCAGAACTTTTCTTCTTCAGCAGCAGGCTTGGATCTTGTTCCCACCCTAAGTGTAGAAATGTAGAATAAGTAATGATTCTGAGGAGAACTGACCCTACTTCCAAATCATCTCAAAGGTTTATTTTGTGTAGTTTAAATTAGTTCTTAATACACTGAGGTGACTGCATCATCTCTTTTTCAATGCAAGCCTGCCACAAACAGGTGCTTCATACAGTATTTGGCAATGTAGTAGAGTAGTAGCTGAGCCAAACCCCAACTTTTCCAAAAGTGGATATTAACTTTGTATCCCAGTCACACGACAGGTCTTACTTAGTCAAATTTTAATAGCAGGGATAGTTCCTCACTGAGGTTGCGTGTTGCTAAGTTGTTTTTATAGAGAAAAGTTTGCTAGCTAGTAAACCATACAACAAAAGGGATTTTGAGTGGAGGAGAGGGTGGGTGCTAATATGACTACTGTGTAAGTGAATGTAGCAACAGATGTGGGGATACTACTGGTCAAGCTTAGCCAGACTCTGACATATAATTACAACAAGCTGCTTCTGAAGGGTGGTTCTTGCTGAAAAGTCAGTTCTAGCAAGTGATATTCCCTCCAGGACGGGATGATAGGAAAGCTCTGGTGCAAGCTGGAGTGTAGACTGAGTGTCCTGCCAGTAACCTTCGCTGCAATGACGTGGGGGAACCACCCGTGGTGGGAGTGCAGCTGGCTGGTGCTATGGGGGAGCTTTCCCTGACAGACCGATCCACTCTTTCTTGTTTAGCTTCAGTACTGCGGGGAACTATTAATTGTAGGTGGAATCTGGATGTGCAGGACAATGTCCAGCTCTGTAAACAGAAACAGGAGCAAAAATCTAATCCTCCCTCTCCGTCTTCTCATACTTGAGGCTGATGGCACTGGGGCTGCACTAGGGTCTACTAAAGAAGGTTCCTTCCCTTGCAGAGAGTCTTTTATAGCTTGCAACAGAAGCGTCGACTTGTGAATAAACAGCAGTGTAAAGCTGGGGCTGGGACATAAGCTGTCTCCTTTAAACAAAGTTGAATTGCTGAGAGGCAAGTCACAGAAATTAATTCAGGAACAGAGGCACTTCTGTCTGAACTTCCAGCTGAGCTCACGTGCGTCTTTCTCTGATTTGGGAGGCTCAGCCATCAGAACTCCAGAGTGCTGGTTCACGTGATGCCACGTTTCATCGTGTCCCCTGACTGTCATCCAGTGTTTTCTAGTAAGAGTGGCAAAGCATGCATATGTCGGAGTAAAGGGGTTCTTTGGTACATTTGGCAAAGCACACAGTGTTGTGTTACTGGCTGGTGAGCATTTCTGGGGCTCCCTCCTTGGCTGGCTCAGCAGAGCTGGATCTCAGCTGTGGCTGCCATGGCTCCGGCTCTTTACTGCAGGTTCAGTTACAGGCTATCAGCTAAGGCAGCAGATATTTTGCCTACAGTGTCCTGCTATTAGATATGGATGGAGGCTAAGGAGAACATTAGTAATTAGGCCAACTCCACCCTACATGGTAGAGATATGGCACCCGCCTGTGAGATCCCTGTGGAAAACCCCAGTAAACCTGATAAGAATTCACCAGCCGGCCTTTGATGTCTGTAGGTTTCAGCTGCAAAACATTTAACCTAAGGAAACAGTAGACCTGCTGTGTTCCCAAATGGGTCTGAATGAGGGCAAGCTGAAAATATATTTGGAGCTTTTACTATAGATTTCCCAAATCAGTCTGTTCCAACCAGAAGGAAGGGGTTTTCCTCTCCATGAGAGGATTCTGCCACCAGTTTCACTACAGAAGTTGGAGTCTGTGCATCTTTTGTGTTGTTAGGAAAAAGCTTCTCAGATGGAGACGTACCTGAAGGGATTCAGACCTTGCCTGTGTTTTTCTCATGTTAATTAGCTTTCGTTTAAGTGTTGGTGGTGTTTCAGTGATGTTTGTGGAGGTCAGAATGGTTCAGGGGATTTTATGCTGTGCACTTTTGCAGTGTATGTCCACAGAGGCTTGCACAGCCGCTAATACAGCTAGCTTGCTGCAATCTATATCTTACTGCTGTGAAAGTGAATGAAGAAAATCCTAATATAACGCAGCAGATGAAGTAACATTCTGGCACAACACCATGAGTGAGTTGGAAATGAAGGAGGAACACTGTGGGCTGCAGACGTCAGGGAGGAGTGGAGGTGATCGGTGTGCAGGGATGCAAAGGGGAAATCTGTTCCAGACCCCAGCAGTAAGAAAGCTAAGGTGGAAAACTACCCTTTCTGATGGGATATTTCAGGATAAATGCCAGTTATCACTGTAAACCAGACTGCAGCCCCTGTCCTGCTCTCTGAGTTTGAGGAGTGTATGTCCAGATCAAAGGATCTGGTTCGTACTGTGTTGCTCACCTTGCCCCTAGGAAGTATTTCAGTGCTTATGCAACGAATGAGAGTAATTTCATTTATCTAATTGAAAATACCTGTGTATTTAAAATTAGATGCTGGAGTGCTTTGTGTGGTTATAAAGGCCTCCAGGAAAGGAAAAAAAAAAAGAAATAATAATGATTTAATGGAATTATTTGAGTGCTTTTAAAAAAGAAACTCCTCCTCAGTGCTGGAATGACTGAATCAAAACAAGATTTATCAGCTCATCTGTCCAGGCCAGAGAAAAAGAGGCAGATAATGCAGGATAAAAGAGCCTGTTTTAAAAAGACACGACTTCTTTGTGCATCGGTTCCCATAACTTCGTCAGTGACGCAGTGCTGGTGCGTCACAGGGTGTGTGAGGTATATTGCACTATATTCTGTGGTGTGGTTTTTTTCTTATTTGGCAGGAAATGTTTGACAGTTTTTCTAAGGGCTGTAGCTGCCTAGAAAAGACCTTTGTTTTCCAACTGCTGTAGTGCTATGCACAGGAAAAGTGTTTCTCTGCATAATCAAGCAGTTAATAACAAAACACGTCTAGCTTTAGTTTTAAATGATTGCCAGTTATAAAGGAATTGCTTTTTGTGGCTTTTTTCCTCAGAAAGATTAATGATTGAAAGGACTGCTTCATATTTGTAAATATACATAAAGATAAAAAGCTCTGTAAGATATGACCTAATGTTCCGATTTTAAGGCCAGGCTCTTCCCACTCCGTAGCATCTAACTTATGCTGTTACTCATGGAAGTGGCTGGATTCAGGCAGATGTTTTTCTTGCTATATCACAAGTAACATTCCAGTCTCAGCCTATGCTAGTCAGAATGGATTGCTTGTCTCATCTGTAGCTTAGTAATATGTACAAAGTGGATTTGTAAACATTGTGTGAAATTAAGCACCATTTTTGCCTGCTTTATAACCAAAGCACAGAACTCATCAGTAGCTTTCTGCACCAGCCCATATGCTGCAGCCCAACCACTGCTTGCAGGTAAGGGTACCTGAGCATCACTGGTTGTAAATGCACACAGAAAACAGGAAGAAAGCTGGGTGCTCCCAGAAGTCAAAGGGAACACTGAACAAAGACCCATGCTGAATGCCAGCTCAAAGGCATCATTGGTGCTGCCTTTGCTCATTTAAACCTGCTTCTAATCCATAGCTGACCTTATAGCATCATTTTAATTGATTGAAATACTGATTGAAATTGTGATAACTCTGCTACTGGTGGTCCTTGTGCACTTAACAGTATTAGAAAAGGCACTACAATGCGCTCTCTTTTTTTGGCACCATGCCCTGAAATAGCTATAATGGGTTCATAGGACCACTCCTCACTTCCAGGTGTCTGTGGGAAAGTACCCTGGGTGCTCGGCTCTGGGAGACAGCTGAGCAGCTGAAGCAGAGAAGGAACAATTTAGAAAGAAATCGCATAATGCTATTTGCACTGCTTGCATTTTAGAAACCAGGCTGAATGTGACTTTCACAAAGTGTCAGGATAAGTGCCCAATGTGATGTTTCATGCACTATCCTGAGGATACTGTAATCTCATTTCCAATAAGCGTCATCATAAGGAAGAAGGCTCTCGCGCCCTGTGGTTCGGCCACACTCACAGCGGGGCACTGCAGAGCTTCCCATGGCTCAGATGCAGCCAGCATTACACACATCACTGCATTCTTCAGTCACCCAACTCATGAGAAATGGAAAGGGAAAGCAACTCTATTATCACTGCAGCCTTTGTAGGGAAACCAGGGTCTCCTATTACCCTACTGCAAGCATTTTCTGACTTAGTACTAATTCCTGAATCCCTATGTGCTTTCTAAATCATTTAAAAGTAAGATGATTTGGGAGCTGTATGGGAGCTGCTGAATCACGGCCTGAACCTCTGATTGATCACCTGAGGCAAGCAATGAGTCAGCCATGGGAACACAGGTGAAGGCAATTCTCCTGTGCTGCTGGAAGGGGTGGAGCCTGGCTGCACCTCTCCTAGACCCATTTAAGAGCTGACTAGCAGTGGGGAAGGGTCTCTTCTGGAGATCCATCCCACTGCAGTTTTCTGTGTGTGCTCAGGATATGGGTAAGCATCCCTGTCTTTTCTGCTTTGGTGGAATAATTACATAGCCAAGCTCTCTGCTATACAACAACATCTGTATGTTCATTGGTTGTACAGGAGCAAATGCAAACTGTTCTAACAGTCCTCCTGTGGGATCTTAATTAATATTTGGATGTGTATGGATTTGTGTATGTGCCTGCCCATCTGGCACCTGTGGCATCATCCTCTTGTGCGCCCATCCTGTGCTGGGAGTGGTGTGGGGCCCTTCCCATGGCACGATAGCTCCTCCCTCCACATCTGCCCTGACTGCACTCACAGGGCTGGGACTTCGTGTCCTCAGATCCCACTTGAATTGTTACTTTTGCTGCGTTGCCCCTTCACTGGCTGGGTCATGGTTGTCCAGCAGAAAGACAAGGAGACTTAAGTTTAATCTGGGGGAAGAAAATGCCAGCAAATACCATATGCTTTGAAATAACTATGATGTTGCATGCCATCCATCCTCCTGGCTCTCATCATTTATAAATGTAAAGCTTTCCAGAAAAGCACACTAAGACCCCGCTGTGATCCTAGCTGTGAGTATTGGGCGTGAATATGGTGCTTCTAAGCAAAGCATGTGTGCAGCAGCAGTAAACATGAGCCTGAAATGAGCACCCAGTGCTGCTGGCAGCTGCCCCCACCCTGCCCACGTCATGGGGAAAGCCGCGTGGGAACACGCGAGCGCCCCGCTTGTCTGCGTACAAAGCCCTGAAAGCGGGGTGAGCCGCGTGTCGCTGGGCTTTAAGCCAGGGCCAAGGTAGGCAGAGCCCTGCAGGGTCCCAGCAGTGCCACTAGAGGCTGCCAGGAAGCTTCTGTCGTGTGGGTGAGGCGCAGGTCCTGGCGCCGGGTCAGCAGCCGGGAGGGGCGCCCGGTGGCACCGGCGATGTCCCGGCTGGGAGCTCCTGCACCGAGAGCGTGCGGGGTGGGCCGGGCTGAGCTGCCCCGAGCATCCCCGGCACATGGCTGCTCTGCCGCTTCTTGGGAGCCTTGCGGAGCGGCGTGAAAGCAGAGGGATCTCCCACGCGTCTGTTATGTGCAAGTCACCCGCTGCTCTCCTGCGGTCTCTATCAGAAGGTTACGAGAAAGGCTGAGCTTTTTATGGAAAGATTTAAACCCCGTGCATGGAAAAGTTTCTGGGGTGATCAGGGTATTTCTCTGCTCTAAGGGTGCAGTTGGGTGCTGACCTTAGTGCTCCCTTATCCATGCACACAGATCTCCCACTGAAGTGCAGACTGCTGTGTGTGGAGGCTTGCTTGGCTGCAGAGCTGCAAAGAGGGTCAAAAATCCACGTATGACTTACACTGGGGTGCTACCCTGCAGCTAAGGCACAGAGCAATGCCTTTCAACCCTTTTTGCCTCAGTAACCCTATTTTTTTTTTTTCTAGTGAAATACAGCCCCTTTTTACGAATTTTCGCATAGTAGCTTGCAGAAGAAAATACAGAGATTTACAGCTGTGTCTTCTAGAGCACTTGGCAACAATCTGTATAACCTTAATGACTCATGACCTGGTTGAACTTCACTAGAAAACATTTCACTGCATGTTGGCAGTCCTCTAAACCCTTCTTGCTCTTCTCCCAGAAGAACCAACAAATTATCTCATAGGCTTTTGCAATTCTTCTCCTCCATCGCAACTGAGGGCCCCAGTGAGTGCAATTGGCAATAGCCCTGGCTGGGGCTGCCAGAAGGAGAGGTTGTGCTGTGCAAACCCTGCTGTATCTCACTGCAGTTCCCCCAGTGGAAATTGCAGAGATAGGTCAGTGTTGTTTCATATCAGTAGGAGTTTCTGCAAAGGACAGTTCTGATAATGTCCATCAGACGTTTTAGCTTTTAATGATTGCTTTCCCTATGGGAAGGTGTAGGAGTGAGTTACCTCTTACCAACACGTCCAAGAGGGAGCACAGCACACAGATGTCAGTGCCTGCCACAATCCTGTGGCAAAATAACCAGAAACACAGGTAGAGACTTGAAGTTATTTCTTAAAGTAAGTTTTATAGTGAATGATCATACATTTGCGTAAGCTTGCAGCTCTTTTCTGCTAATCATATCATGTTTTGTGGCTCACGGTGCTGTAGAATTCAGCAGTGCCACTGCTTGTGGAAGAGGCACAAAATGGTGGATGCACAGAAAAGTAAACAGCACCTCCTTGAGAGCCATCAGTGATGGCCTTTCTTCTGCATCAGGCTGCATTTAAACCACTGAAGTGCAGGGTTTTTCTCCAGCAACTGCCCATTCCTTATGGTTGTATTTGGATCTGCTCGTGGCAGTTAATTGAAAGCCTACCTCAATCATAAAATGCGGGGATTAGCTGGAGGTGAAAAATCAGTCTGGGATCATGAGACTAAAATCATGTTTTATGAAGGAAAACTTTCTGCCTGGCAGTTGTCCTTGTAACACTGCAGGAGCTGGAAGTGTAGAATTAATTCCCAGTGCAGCTGAGTTCTAATAATCCAAATAGATCAAGGACCCAGCAGTGTTCTGTTCCCCCCCAGATCCCCTGGAGCTGCTTCAAAGCAATCTGCCAGTGATGCCTGCAATGCTTCTGTGTGCAGCCAGCACTGGTGGTACTCTGTCCCTGCAGCCTGGTGCCTCGGTGGTGCACTCAGGGATGCTTGGATTTGTTGTTTATCAATGAAAATGGGTCATCAGCTAATTCAGTTAGTGTGAATAGCAGGATGCATCTCATGCTGAGATAATGAGGAGTAGGGTATAAAACAAAACCAGAAAAATGAATTCTGTAGACGAGCTTGCAATCACTCATCATTTTTCCATGTATTTTGAAGGAGCTACATTCCCAAGAGAGCAAATCATTCATGATCTGAAGGCTAATTTGCTGCTTACTGATGGTGCCTCATTTTTCCTTCTTTCACCTGTCTTGCTCCTATAAGCAGAAGTCCAGAGCACACCTGTCAGTGGCACTTTCAGGTGTATTGATGTTGGATGGGCTCACAGGTGTCAGGAACAAAGATCCTTGTTGGCAGAGCAGTGCTAAGCAGGTTTGGTGATAGATGGTAGAAAAGGAAAGGGAAACAACAGGACTATGGCACAAGGGCAGGTGTGGGCTGGAGTAGGTCTTTGGTTGCATTTCAGTACTAGATTTGCAGGGTCTCTGGTAGTCAGCATTATGTTATTGCCAAATAATCAGTGACAGACTTGAAAGATTCAGTGTAAGGTAGAGCCTGCAGAATGGTGTACATACCCACATGGATTCTGTGCCATTAGTGGCTTTCTGCTTGGAAAACCATCATCATTCTCTTGTTCCTTAAAATGCACCAACTTCTGCTCGGGCTGTCCAAGAAGTGACACAGCCTGGTGGCTCACCCTGCTGTGTCTGCCACGAGCAGTCGCTATCTGACATTCAGGCAGTGATTGCATCCCACAGGGCAGGCACTGCTACTGCAGCAAATGCTGTCACTGCTCAGAGAAAGGCTGTGGCAGCAAGGAGGGCTGCAGGCAGCGTAGGGTTATCACAGTCATTTATTTCTAGTAGACTGACCAGGGTGTGGTATTCAGGGCTGTGGGTGGAACCTGGATTACTGGGTGTTTTCCTGATTTATGATTGGAAATACTTAAAAAGTGATTTCTGTTTTGCAGAAGAATAGCTATGTCATCTTCCTGTGAATAACATGGGGTGTTCACATCTCCATGGCAATTGGAAGTGATAAAACAAACAGATGTTCTACGGTTCTTCTACAAGGAAAGTCCTGTGTTGGTTTGAGGTTTAGTGCCCGTGGTGCACACACATCCCATTGCATTCACATTTCTCAACCTGACAACGTCTGCCGTGGGTACACTACAAATCCTGGGAGAAACCATCACAGTCTGAAGAGAATTATAGCTGGAAAGATTCTATTGAATTTTGTTTCAGAAATATTGGAGAAGGCTTTAGGAATAAGGCATTCCAACCCTTTCTTTCCATCTACCTTAATCCCATCTTCAGCTCTGATTTCATAGCCTAATTCCTTTTCCCTTTCAGCAATAGAAGTGTCTGAAATTCTTCCTTTCTCTGCCTCACTCACTCCTGTAGTAAAGCAGCCCCTCAAGGAAGAATACATATGCTGAATACCACCTCTGCCCAATGCAAGCATATTATTTTCCTGTGTGTTTTTACAGACATACATGCACTCATATGTATACCCACCCCACCATGTCAGGAAGTCATAGGAGACCACAGAAGTCAAATGAATTTGGGCCTTTTATTGAACAGATGTCAGAAATACATTGGCTTTCCTGGTGCACCTTTCTTCCTGCTGCAGCTCCAGTGGGGCTCAGGGTGGTATTGAGGAGTTTGGGGGCTGGGAAAGCACTGCGTAGATTTCAGTTTGCATTGGTTACGCTGTGAGTGGCGATGGAGAGGAGGGGAGTGTTGCTGTTGAAGCCAGTTTGTCCCTGTTGATGTTTTACTGTGCCATCTCCATGCTGTACACAGGCTGGGCTTTGCTGCTCCCCGAGCAGAGGAAGCCCCGTGGGTGATGCAGAGACTGGCTGGGGGCTGCAGCAAGAGCCTCACTGGGGCCTCCAGGCAACTGCTGACACTTGGGGTGTCTGTGGGTTTGGGGAGCTGTCAGAATGGCTCTCACAAATTGTAGGGAAGAGAGAATTTTATCCTTGAAGAAACAATAGCGAGAGGTACTGCAAGCACATTCCCTACACTTTCTGTCTTTCCGGTACCCTTTAATTTCAGATGATTTGTTCCAAGTTGTTTTTGCTGAGATAATTATAAGGTATTGGGGTTTATAATCGTCCTGGATGACAACTGTACCAGGAAAAGCAATGAATAAGAGCCCCATTAGCAATTACCATTGGGCAGGTTTGTCCCTGAGCCCCCATTCCCGAGCCCAGCTGTCTGCAGTTGGCGGGCCGTCTTATTTAAAGGCTGCTCACGCACTCAAATATTTCCTTCTCTAGGAATTTGATGGAAATGAACATAATTAATTTCCACACTTCTAGAGAGCAGTTGAATTATTTTTGTACTGCACTAGCTAATAAAGCACCCAAGATGGAAAACTGTTTGGCGCAGCAATAAGATGTAGCTCTTAAAACATCAACGTTCCTCCGAGGGCCACAAAAGACTTTTGCAAAGGTGGGTGGGTGTAAGGGTTGGTATGTGTGAGTGCAGATATGTGTGAGGGCCATCTGTCCGTGGCTGTTGGTCACAGCCTGCTGTCTGTGCTGCTGTCACAGCTGGTTCCGGCTGGGCTGAAAGCTGACTCTCACCAAGGAAATACGGTAACTCCCAGACCTCTGCGTTCCTTAGGGCTGGTTTAAAGAGTCCGAAACCACTCGCTCTGTTTTATTCTCCCCACTGCCCTCATAAAAGTGGACGTTTCTTGGGTCTGCTTTCTGTTTAAAAAAAAAAAAAGCCATACAAGCAAACAAAGTCCTTTGGCTTCAGTTGGCTGGAGGTCGTCTTAGGGAGGTCTGGGAGGGAACTGATTTTCTTGAGTGGTTTCAATTTCATTTCTGAGCTGAAAGAAAATAAATTTTGAAACCTCCATTTTACTTTTTTTTATTCTTTTCATAAAACATAATACCGTTCTTTAGCCAACCTTAAGTCTACAAAAACAAGCAAAACCCCATGTGATGCAATCTTGGGTGCTAAGAAAAACCCCTTCTGACCGGGGGAGGAGACCAGCACAGCCCAGGCGCCTGCAGGAGCACAGGGAAAGGTCAGTGCTGGGTTACTGGAGAGGTTTTTCCCCTACAAGAAAGCCCAATGAGAGGCTCACCAGCCCTGGATCTCTTCCTCTTATCCAAGCCATAATTCAGACCCATATCTCAGAAGTTCCTGCCCCTTATGCAAGCTCTTTGGCTGCTGTCCTGTATGTCAAGGGCTGGTTCCTGCTTGTTCTTCTGATTGCGAGCTGCAAAACCTCTTCATGACGGCTTGAGTAATTGGTCTCCTGCATTTCCCCTGGTGCTGCTCTCCCCCCTGTACCAGCTGAGCCTGGCCTAGCTGCTTTTTTCCAGCTTCTGAGATGCTCTTTCCGCTCCAGCGCATGAGAAATTTGACCACACGCGTTGAGAAATCGCCTCCCTGACTCCTTCCCTCGCAGGCAGATTGGCCGGGTGCAGTCAATGGACTCTTTCTGCCTTCCTGCCCTGCCTGCAGCCAGGAAACATCAGCAGCGAGGTGTGCCAGGCACAGAGCGCGTCCAGAGCCCGGCTGCACCGCGCGTCCTTCTCCCTCCCTGCTGCTCACTGTGCCTGCATTGCCCTACAGCAGCACACACAGCTTGCCACAGCCCGATGGCCACATTCTCTTTATAATAAAGACTTAAAATGTGTCCTACGTGGAACTGTTATGCTGCTTAAGCTCACGCATAATATTTAATCTTCAGGGCGCGCTGTTTTCGTTTGCTGTATGTTTCAAAGGGAAAGCTGCGTGATTCTGCCCAATACAAAACAACAGACTGTAGCACTCTGATGGGAAATCGTTTCCAGTTTCTTTTCATCAAGTGAGATGAATCCAGCCCCAAGCAACCCCTGTTGCCTCCACTGGCCCATCCCTGAGCAAGTGAGGTTGTGTAACAAAGCGCTCAGCACGGAGTGATTCCCACAGTGAGAAGATAAGGGAGTATATCGCGTTTGGTTGCGAAAGCAGCAGTCAGTTCAGAGATTTAGACTTACGAGCAGCTGTGAGTATGGAAATAAAACAGACCTCTTTCAAAATACACCTTAAGATCCTTTGCCAAACATCTATCCTTATTCACTCTTAGCCTTTTTAATTAAAAAAGAGCAAATTCCATCATTACGATCCATTGACTGCCAGTAGGAGAGGGAACATCTGCCCTGTGTTAACCCAAATCTCAGCAGGATTTTCCCAAAATGCCTCCTTTTCATAGGCTTTAGCTTTATTAATACTATAAATACAACAAATTTTATCAGTTCAAATATCCACCACATTTTATTCCAAAAGAGCGAGACACCTGGATTTTAATAACTGTGGGTGTAAGCCATGGAGGGAAATCTTTATGAAATGCAGTGAAATTTTAATGAAATGCCATGTAGTGACTGGAAGAATTGCCATTAACTTTGCTGGAACCAACTTTTGCCTTCCAGCTACCATCCACACGCAGGGACGACGTGTGCTTCCTGCTGACACCTACCCAGCCTGGCCAGGCCATCCCTTCCTTTCCGTCCATGTGTTCAGCTGCTGTCCCACACCTGCACCAACTCTATCTGCTTTCCTCTCCCTTGCTTTGCTGAATTACGACCCTGAGTATCTGCCAGCCAGCCTCTTGCCTGGGCTGCAGCTACATGGCACGCCTGGGAGCTCAGGTGTGAGGGCTGCATCTGAGTGCACAGACCAGCATAACCATTTTGGTGTCTACGCTTGACAGTAGTACAGCCACTGATGTACTGAGGTGTGCAGGAGAACTCAGAGCCATGCCATGCATCAGCTGGTGCAGGATTCATTCCCCTGTCCCATCACAGAACTGTGGTCCCCAATTCCCCCGCTCCCTTCCTTCTCTCCTTCCCTCCTTCTCCTCCCTCCTGCTGGCAGCTGGTTCTAGTGCAAGAGCCAGCTTACCCTATCTATAGTAGATGCTGCATGGTGTAAGCTTGACAGATGTTAACTGTCTTTCTTGGACTCAGCATCGCTTCCAGAGATTTCAGTTTGCTCAAATTGCATCCACTGAAAAGTGCTCTTTCACCTCCTCAGGAACTCAATAGTTACCACCAGCCAGGGTGCTTGTTAAAATGGAGAGAGAGAAAAAAAGATGCACAATCATTAAGAAATAGAGGTTGTAAAAGCTGACAGGTCTGTGAGACAAATAGTTCCTTTGTACCCTGCAACAAAGCATGATCTGAATGACTTCCATCATCAGCAAAATGTTCATCATGTGGAGTGCAGGGAGACTTCAGTCTTCCTGTATAACAGCACATGTTGTTACATACACATAAAATGCTTGGCTTGGGTATTCTGTTTAGCTTGGTGTGTTTTCCAGTTTCCACTTCAGCCCTTGGAACTGACCCGTTCTTCACACCTGAAGCTACAGAAGGTCTGTAGACCTGTGCTGGACATGAAGAAAGGGGTAGGAGAAGGCTGGCAGGGAAAGCAATGCCTCCGGAGCTCAAAGGGTAATTATTTATGTACCCAAATGTCACTGGCTGGAGCACGGATTGGAACAAACCACAGCACTGAGAACTGCTTCATGTTGAGGAATGGGATTTCTCCAACAGGCGCTGTGCTCACGGATGGAATTTCCAAAATAAATGGAGCCACTAGTCTGCCTGTTGTCCCGGGGCTCTGACCCATAGCTGCTGCAGCCAGTGGGAGCCTTTCCACCCATTTAAACACACATTGGATGGAGTCTGAGGTACAGAAACACTGGATTTTGCGCACAGAAAGTTAATTAGAAAAATTCTGTTGGCTACAGTTGTTACCATCGTGCATGTTTGTGGATTTGTCTGGCTGGACACACGGTCAGAAGAAAGAACTGGGACTACAAACATCCTCTTCTGGAGAATTTACTTCTCTTATTCCCATCTGACCAAACTACCAACCTCAACAAACATCTTGACACCAGACTCTTTTCTAACATGTTTGCTAATCTGCAATGGAAATGAGAATAGAAGGGCCTGAGTCCATTGTTACTGGTGAGAAAAGACAGCATGTAAATCAGAAGCAAAATCTGTTAGAAGAACCAGAGATAAATCCATCTTGCCCCTAGAAATCTTTCAGCTTGAGATACAATCCACTGCCAGGGGCTCGAGGGGGCTTGGATCCTTGCTCCAGTTTGGGCGCTGGCCCACTGGGTGATCAGGGCAATCCACCTCTGGGCTCTGTGTTTCACCGGAGACGCTTGAAATACTCCACCATCAGCCATTTCCTGGCAGTCCTGATGCTTCACTGCTCGTGGGTTTTTCCTTAACACTCCTTGCACTCTCTGTAGAGAAATCTTGCAACACTGCAGCTCTGAGGGCACGGCTCAGTTAGAAGTCAATCCATGTGTCCCCAGGCTTTGCCTCCAAACCTTGCGTGTCTGCTGACAAATCTTTCACTTGTGCCCAGTTTTACACCCATGTCATCCGTGGTTATGCATCTATCAGGAGAAATCGTTTCTTACTGCAAAAAATAAAGTCAAATAAAGAAATAAAATGAATTTATGACGAAATAATGACCGTGCTGATGAAGCAGCCCTTAGTCAGAGAGCTGAGCTGCAGGTGTTTGTTACTCATGGTGAATACAGCCTTAGCTTTGTCAGTGCGTTTCCTTGCCTAGGAGCAAGCAGAACAAGGATGCAGCCCGTGCACCTTCAGTCCACAGCCATGGAGCTTCACCTCTCAGTGCTGGACTTGGGTTTGCCCCAGTGCACATGGCTGGGAGAGATCCAGTTCTTCTGTTACTTGGGCTTTGGCAGTGACAGTCTGAGGTATTAACCTGAGATCTGTGCACTGAACCTTTGATCATCCTGAGCCAATGAGGAGCTGCAGTTAATTTTAATCCTCTGAATGTTCAAATGCAAATCCAGAAATCGGCATTAGTATATTTTGCTGGCATCGCCAAAGGATTGTGAAACAGGAAATTAAGAGCACAATAACTTAAGCAAAATCTTATGAAGAAATAAGAGCAGTGGAATGGGTAATGAGTCAGAGTGAAGCTGGGCTGCTCAGAGGAGGCTTTGAGAGCTGGGTACCCATCCAGTGGGATTTGGGGACCCACTGCCCCTTATGTATCTGGAAAATTCCAGCCTAAAGCAATTGCTAACGTTCTATTGCAACTTTATATCTTCATATTAAAAACTCTCTGCAAAATTAGCTTTCCTCTATCCTTGTGCTGAGTCCCAGCAGTCCTTTGCCTGGAGGTATTCCTGGAGTCTATTGACTGCAGGAGAGGATGTGCTTCTGTGCTGCACCAGAGGAATGGAGGCTGAAGGTCTCGGTCTCCCCCAAGGTGCAGAGTTTGTCTCAGGTTTTTGATCCTCCATGTTCTACTCATGCATTGTCAATCGATCACTAATGTCAGTCACTGCACTGAACCTGCCATGAGTACTATTTATGCGTGACAGTTACCCCACTAAATTACTTGCAAGGATTTAATAAGTGATAGATGCTATCAAGAGGAACGGGTGTCACGAGTGAATATACTCATATGAACAATACATAACAAGTCATAAAAGAATAATTCTGTAACAGCAGATTAATCATCATTAGCCCTCTCTGGAATATTTATAATTGGAATCAGGTCATTAATTTTCTGCCTACAGCCAGCAGCAGGTTAACCAGGCACTTCCAGTGCTGTGCTGCACCTCTGAGGTCTGTGCTCATGTGGGGCTGACACTGCACTGCTGAGAGCTCTGTGAGTTGGGCTCCTCCACCACCACCATCATCAGGGGACATCATCCTGCCTGGACATGCATAAAAAGACCCAAAGCATTTGCCAGCCTGTGGGCTGGTCAGGTCCATGGGGAACGGGCTCTGGAGCTGTAATGTCTGTCTTTCTTGTAGTATCTGTCTGTAGAATCTGGGATTATGTCTGAGCCCGTGGAACTGAGGAAGTTACTGTGTGTCTGTGTGTCTGTGTGTCTGTGTGTTTGTGTCAGCCACCACCGGAAACTCAGCATCTGGAACCGATTGTGCCACAGTCATCCTGAGCTGAGCTGGAAGCCAGAAGAGCTTCAGCCTGCATCGGTGCACTTATTTCCTCCGTGCCTGTGGGATTTTTAAAGCACAGAACAAACCAACCCTCCCCAAGCCCCGAAGTGAACGGCTCAAATCTTCACAGGTTGATGTCATTCATCAGTTCTAAGGGTCAAATTTTGACCATTCCATTCATGTTGGATAACAGGCATTTCAGGGAAGGCTCGCTGCTCCTATCTTACCCAGAAATGCTCAACACTCCCAGGTCCGCAGCAGCCCCCCAGCAGGGCTGCCAGATTGCTAGCTATTCCTCTGCTTGGCCAAGGACATGCAACCACATTTCACCTCCTTCCATTGCTCACAGGGAGGTGGTAAGACCACAGAGGAAGCTGCAAACTGCCCCTCTAGAGCCCCATGTCTGTCTCCCTGATGCACATCACCTCTGCAAGGCTTTACAGCACTGTAAATCTGGGAATAAATCATTCATCCTCTTGCACAGCCCCCTCCTGGGTAATGCCACAATGTGTGGTGCAGCTGAACCATACTGCTCACATGGCTAGAAAGCCCCTTATTTCTGTACCAAAATGATTCTTACATAGTTCTTCTCTGCCACAGGCACTGTCTTCAGAAGGTGACCAGCATCCATTGTCACTGCTGCAGGCAGAAGATGTCAGTTCTCAAAATGCATCCTTGAGGATGGGACTGGTGATGTGGGCAGTCAGTACTCCCCTTTCCTGCTGCTGCTTTGCCATTTCCATTTTCAACACAAACTTTGTGTTTTCTTGTTCTCTAGGGAAAATAATTGAATCAATGGTTCCTTGTGAATCCCTATTTCATGTGATCATTGAATATCTTGAGTTGGAAGGGGCCCATAAAGATCATTAAATCCAACTCCTGGAATTCCCTCCAGTTTCTTTGACTATCCTGGTGATACCAAACCAAAGGGTTTAATGAGGTCCTGGGAGCTGAGATTCTTTACAAAATTGCATATCAAGGAAAGATTTTGTTACTGTAACTGATGTTACCTTTGATAACTTACAGTAGGGCTTTATTCTGGTTTTCTACATGTGAATACAGAGTGAGATGTCAGGTGCACTTGGATGGTGTGATGTGCAGTGTGCGAAGGCACTGATGCTGAGCTGAATAAATTTAATGGGAGTTTTGTGGGAGATGTAATGGCCATCTTCCAGAAAAAGCATAAAACATCAGGAAACTATGTTTGGAGTAAATAGAAATCGCCTCAGCTTTTTAAATGCAAGAAAAAAAAATACAAAACAAACAAACAAACAAAAAGGCATAATAATCTGTATCTTTCCCTGTAGTTTTCCTTTAGATGCATGATACTTGGAAGGCTTTGGATCTTAGCAGGATAAATGAAACCAGGGCTATGAAGGAGAACCTCCCCTAAAGTCTGCTGTTTCTGCCTGTCTCACGCTTCCTGCTCACCTTTCCTTACCTTCTCTCAGTAGCCACCAAGCTGAAGGGTTTGCTGCCAGCTGGTGGAGAGCAGAGGAGGCTTCTGCAATGAAAAATGTGAGTGCTTTTATTTCAGAGCACTAAAATAAGAAGCAGGAGGCTCTGTCCATGTACGATCAACCCATGGTGGGACTTGGTCTGCCCATCTCTCATTAGAGCTGCACTGAGCCAAGGAGATGGGATAGATGCAGCTCCCCCACATTGGATGCAGCGTAGGACTTCGAGCTCTCAGCATTGTTTTGCTGCTTTGGATATCCAAGCTCATATTGGATTAGATAATATAGGTTATGTGATACTGTCTCCTGTCTCTCATGCATGCTGCTCTCTGTGCCTGTCACTCTGGATACCCTCCTAAGCAGCAGCAAGGCATCTGGAGGGGAGAGCGTTGGCCTGGGGGGGGATGAACTGTGCAGGGAAACCAAACACCTCTTTCTTTGTAGGCACCAGGGTTTGCTCACATGTCCTCTTCTACCCTGGTCTTGTGTATACAAGAGCTTGTGGGAGCTTGTCTCACCTAATAAGTAAAGGCCCAAAGGGACTGTTCAGCTCACAGGACTGAATTTCAGTCTTTTTCAGAGATGCAGGAGAAAGCAGCTCTGTCACCAGCTCTGCGTTTGGCTGGCTGTTCTGTGGCTTTGCCATAGAGTATACCCAAGAACGTGGGCTTTTTTTGGGTAAAGTTGTGCTGCAGTTTACAGGGACAGATCGGCTAAATCTCAACACTGGGAGTGTTGTATGAAACTAAATAGCAGCCCACTATATTTTTTTGCTGTATTGCTTTCCAAGGGCGCAAGGGAATAAAATGGCCCTCGGTGATTTTGTAATTCAAATACTTTTCAGCTATCTATCCCCTCGATTCTGCCACTGAATTTGTGCCAGACTGCAACTAATGATTGATCAGATAGGGAGGTTTAAACTGAGGAAACAAAGAAACCCTGGTGATTTATGAAGGGGTACAGATTTTCACTGCATATGAATCTTGACAACGTATGTTATGTCTACATTCAGCAACAAATCTGTTATCTCCTGGCCTCAAAAACATGCCACAGATGCAAGTCATAGAAAAACAGCTGCTACAAAAGGAGATGTGTAAGTAGTTACCAGCAAAAAAATCCACAAGCCTAAACAAATGCGAAGTACTACGATGTCTCACTGCTTACCACAACAGAGAGAGCAGATCTGTTTTAGAAGGCAAATGTTGCAGGGCGTCAGTCCCCAAATCAGGAACATCCCAGCAAGACCTCCCACAGCCACAAGGAAATTAAGAGGGA
Organism: Perdix hodgsoniae; assembly: GCA_035772895.1. NCBI lineage: Eukaryota > Metazoa > Chordata > Aves > Galliformes > Phasianidae > Perdix > Perdix hodgsoniae. The sequence goes on along the minus strand of JAPSGF010000035.1, from coordinate 4,243,191 downwards.
CAAAAGGTCAGGGCAGACAGCATTACCTGCGCTGCATGGCCAGGTCTGAAATCCCACAGTGTGTCAATGGTTAAACCACTTCCATGCTCGCACTGTCCCCAGTCTAGCATCACTGCTGCAGGCTGATGACACCATCAAAGCGAGGTGTCCTAGATATGGTCTTAGCTCCCCTATCCCAATCGCTAAATTGCGTATCACTGCAGTACAGGAGGAGCTAGGTCTCGATTAAAATCCCCATGGATTGTAACTTGGCCCCTGGGAGCACTGCCTGCTGCAGACTGAGGCAAGGGTTGTTAGGTCGTAAGAACTTCCGTGCAAATACGTGGCTAGAAGGAAAGCGGAGCCTCGAGCATGCAGAAATTGGACTTCTCTTAATTCTGGGATATCTCTTTGAAAAGTTTGATTTGACACAGTTGGCTTTTGGCCATAAAGTCATGTCAATGGAGAACAATTGCCAGAGAATGAGCTCTCTGACACTGTACCTGTTAGATGGCAGCTCTTCGAAGTGAGACAAGAACCGGACTTCATATACATTCATTATGAAGTGTTATAGAACAGACAATGCATTCTGAGTCCTGGTTCTTAAAATCTCCTGGTTGTGCGCTGAGAAGCTTTCTGCCTGAGTCTTTGTGGGCACACAAAGTTTACTAGTGGGCGTAAAAGGAGATGCAGTATAGTATTTTCTCCTACCAAAGTATCCACTGCATTATAAGTCTGTAATTGCTCAGCCCTTTGCCCTGTAAAAATAAGAGACCATGAAAATTTGGAGGAAAAGCTCCCGAGCTCCCCAAAGATGCAAAAATGGAAATAACACATTCAAAAGTTCATCCTCAGCAGCCAAACTCTGATCCAGCACAGATGTAGCCGAATACTGTAGATGGAGATTATCATTTTATATATTGCTTCTCTTGCTTTATCATTCTCTACATTTTTATGGGCTGGCCACGTCTTGCTTCATGTATGCATGTAAATACATATGTAAATGAATAATATTGTGCAAAATCTTTTAATGATATCAATAATGGGATGTTTTCATCCCAGGGTTAGATGCCCAGCATACTAAACTGCATGCTTTCAAATTTTGAGTATTATACTATTTCCTAATAATAAAAGTATGTAACCCCAGTTTATTGCTCTTCATTTAACAGAGGAAGTCAGTGTTTATTTTGCATGTCTGAAAAATACAAAATTAATTAAAGAAAGGACTGTTGGAATACGGACTCAAGAGCTTGTACATGAACTTAATCACACACGTGGGCAAAGCCCCCCTGGAAGATCGATTACATTGCCCATTGAGAATGATGTCCAAATCTATTAACTTCAACACAAATAGGGTCTGGCCCAAACTCCAAATGCTCAGATGGCCTCTCCAGGCTATGGGTTGGCAAGAAGCTTCCAGCATCTGCTGCAGGATCCTGTCTTGTTCTGCCTACAGAACTGCTCCTTCCACAATAGCCCACGTGTCTGAGGACCCCCTGCTGCAAAGGGCAGCCAGCTGGACCCAGGTACCCAGTGCTGCATAGCTTGGATCCTTCAAATAATTCATCCATTCTTTCAGTATTTATTTTATTGTATTTGAGCCATATACAAAAGGGGAAAAAGGTCACAGTTGGGAATGTTTTTTTCTTTTTCCTCGTAATACGGGAAGATGATGGAAATTTGCAAAGTGTTGCTAGGTATTTTCCACTCGCAAATACCGCTTGTTTAAAAACTCCCCAGTGTCGGTTATTAAAAATGTCACTGACATATTAACAGGCCTTGTTCTCGTAGTTCTGTGTCTGATTTTTTACGTGTGAAAAATAAAAAGTATTTTCTTGGGACCATTGAGAGCAATGACACAATTTTGCAGTTGTGTAATTTTCAGTGCTGTTTAGGCACAGCCACTCTCAGATGAAAAAGACATTAGGTAGCACAAAAAGCCACACTGGACTAACCGATGAGGATGGCCTGTTCCACTCCCCTACCACGGAAGACTTACGTAATTTCATGGTAAAACCTTTCAAACTACGTGTCATACTTTGTTTTTCAATCTCATAGACAGTGATGTAACTCCAAAAGCAATGATTAATGAAATATCATTCATCCCACCCAACTCAAGAAATGTCAAACTGCTCCAAGCTTTGCTATTAGACTGAAAATATCTCACAAGAGCTCCTGCAGTGCCCTTTCTGTGAGAAACATGCCATCTGGTCCTATCTGCCCCAGGAACTTTCACAGATCATGACAGATGCTCTAGGTGCATCTGGAGTGTGATTCAAGCAGCTCCAGTTGGGTAAGCGGTTCCTTGCTCAATATCCTAATTCATTACATCTCCCAGTTTTTGAGGTCTTTAAAAAAAAAGAAAGAAAGAAAGAAAGAAAAACAGATTTGTGTTGTCTTACACAAAGCCAAAGCTGAAAAGAAAATATCAGAAGAGGTAATAAGTGGATTTGGGAATGTCCCTTCTTGTGGAAGGGTGACCATCATGTCTCAGGCATCAGAGACTGTCTCATGACTACTCTGGGAGGGGTGCATGAACACAGGAATTGTCACGGAAACCTCAGAAGTTCTCTGCTCAGCTTCATCATCTCTCATCCTCATAAAGTTAAAATATCATATAGAACAGGATATCATGCAGTACAGCGTCATTTTTAGAGCTAGAATTAGAATGGTTCTACTGGAAGGGACTTTCAAAGATCTTTGAGTTCCATCACCCCACCACTGCAGGGCTAACCAAGACTTACAGCCTGTTGCTGGGGGCATTGCCAACCACATCCTGAGCACAGACAGTCACAGAGCATCAACCAGCTCTCAAGGAAGCCTGTTCCAGTCATTGGCCACCCTCACAGGAAAGAATTTCTTCCTAAAATCTAGCCTAAAACTTCCCTCTTCCAGTTTAAAGCCATTTCCCTGTCCTGTTGCTGCATGCCCTTATGAAAAGTCCCCACCCAGCTTTTTTGCAAATGTAAAGCGAGGATGCTGTGTGAAATGCAGCCACCTCCAAGGCTAAGGAAATGAACAGTGGCTGTCTTAGATAACCTTTGGGGGCTGTCACTTGCTGTGCTGGAGAGCAGGCTGCCCTGCAGTGCTTCTCTTCTCCCTTTAAGGGAGTAATAGGAGATGTCCTTCATTGGTATGCTAACAGCAGTACAGAGTATCAGCGTGTCAGGTTGATACAAACTGAGGGCCTGTGGAGGCGCACGTCGCTCCAAGCAGTGATACAACTCTGGACAATCATTAGGGTGATTCTGTGGGACCAAAGTCAGTGCAGAAATGCCGACAGCCCCCTATGGACACCTGGGTCTGCAGCACGCAGCCGGGGGGCACTGGGTCATGTCCAGGTGGGAAGTGGGGTGAGCAGACCCCTCACACACCATGCTGATCTCTGCTGATGTCACAGCAGAGATCAGCATGAGAGATAACTACCAAACCGCTCTGCTGAGGAGGCTGCTGGGCTCTCATCCCTCATAGCAGAGTGAATATGACATGAATGCAGGGGGCAGAAATGCCTTGTGCAAGCATCCAAGTTGCTGGGATGAATAATTTTTATAACCAAGAAGTAGCAATTATTTCTTCACCCACAGGATCTTTGTCTGCTCTCCCTCCAGGCAGCAGCATGAACATTTATGTTCTGGTATTCCTCCCAAGTGCTTTACAGTGACATGACAGAAATGAGAAACACCTTGGATTTCATTAACCCTTATGTACTGAAGGCATGAAAAAATAAACTGAATGCGAAGAAGAATGTCTTCAACACCTTCTCTTCTCGTTCTCACTGAGCACTGCTGTGTGGGCAGCCCATGGTGCTGAGCTGGGGGCAGAAGTGCTCCTCATGGGGTCACATCACCATGAAACCAAATCCCAAACATCCACTGAAACGGTGAGTGGTGACCGAGGGCAGAGACACACCAAAGATCCAAAGTGACCCTTGAGGTCCACTGTCAGTTAATCCTTACTTCATCACATTGCTGCGCTGTAGGCACAATTAAGTTGCTTGCTCACCCTCCATCATCACATCTTTAAACATAGGAGAGTTTAAAATCACTTTTTATTCCCTTAGTAAATTTAATAAACTCTTTCCTTAACAGAGAATGATTTTTCTAATTGTTCTGCAGCGTGCATAATGAAAAATGCTGTAGTGAGGCAGAAAATGCTGCAGCAGCTCCTGCTCATAATTAAAAGCACATTGTGGCAGAGCCCTGCGGACTGGCTTTGGGGGTGGAGGCGAGGGGCTCCCTGGCTCTGCTCACAACCATGATTCAAATAAGTCATTTCCAGGGTAAACACATAAATCTGTCCTTCTTGATTGGAATCCAAACAATCAGAAGTATTCCTCCTTGCTTTACTCAAAACCTCTCTGCTGCTACTGAGGAAAAAAACAGAGCGGATAAAAACAAACACCCTTTGGTGGAAGCTGAGAAAGAAAACATTCAGTGTACACTTTCAGATGGCCACCGAGTAACTTTGCTCCGAGGCTCAAGTTCTGGCTGCTGCTGCTGCTGCTGCTCAGAGCCCTGCCTCCCCGATGGTGTCATGCATGCACTGTCGTTGTTGCTTGGACTGTTAGGATGAGATGTTAGAATGGATACTCTGGAGAAAAGGCAAAACAGATGGATAGAAGAAAAAAAAAAAAAGTTAACAATTCTTCCCCTGCAGCAAATATGGTTTAACTAATGTGCGAGTCTGGATTTGTAAGGAAAGCAGAACTTACTATTGCATCCTGTTTCCATCAGTGTGCCCTGCTTTCCTGTTTAAGATGGCTCGGCCGTAAGATCAAGAAGAAAGTGCTTTTTCTGAGGGTCAAAACTGCAGTGTAATCTGCAGTATCAGATTGAAGAAACAATTCTGGCTGGTTTTGCATTGCAAATGAAGGCTGCTGACCTGTCCCAACAGCAGCTCTCCCTGCCCCACAGTCTGGCTCTACGTATGGAGGCACTGAAGATGACACTGTGTCTGCTGCTCTTGGGGTCTGGAAAGGGGCCCCTCCTTGCCACAAACCTGCTGGCTGTACGAAAAGCTTTCCTAGAGCTCTTTATGCTGCCTTGTTCAAAGACTTTGGTCTCTTTGTTATCTTGAAGACCTTTTTCTGCAAAGGGAGTGACAATTGTAGAGATTTGCTGGAGTTATAAAAACAGACTGGATGTTGCAGAGGTGTTTTCCTCTGGACAGTGATTCAAGTGAGCAGCTGAAAATGGTGACCCTTGCAATCACCTCTCTAGGATCCATTTCTAGAATTCATTTCTGCTGCAGAATCCAAAAACTTTTCATCATTCTCTACTGAGGCAATACAAACTTTTGTTTGCTTTTGACTGTCTTCACTGGAAACACCGAGAACAGAACAAACATTCAAATCAAGTGATGGCCTCTCCAAATTGTGACTGTGCAACCAGGCAGCTCATCTTCTCCATGTCATCAGCTGGATTCTCCCCTGAGGATCTACATCCCCCCCCCCCCCCCCCCCCCCCCCCCCCCCCCCCCCCCCC
>JAPSGF010000035.1:4219837-4236727 GCA_035772895.1 Perdix hodgsoniae | reverse complement strand
TGGGATGGGATGGGATGGGATGGGATGGGATGGGATGGGATGGGATGGGATAGAAGCTGCCTCTGCCTTCTGCCAGGCAGACAGGCATGTGGGGCTGCTGTTCTATCATGCAAACATCTTTCACACCAGGTCACTCCCAGGCAGGTTGGTGATTCAGTGAAGTTTATTTCCCAGTTCCCCAAGGACACTCTTCTACCCTTAAGCACTATTCTCCCATAGTAGTCTGAAAGCACGCCTGCTGAGGGCTCAAGTGCAGCTGGAGGTTCGAGGCTTACATTCCCAGGTTGTCTGGGCACAAGGAATTGCAATACTGAGCAAAATGGTACACAGGTATTTTTAATGATCCAGGTTTAAATAACTTTCTTAAATTTACATTAAGAAAAAGTAGCGGTTGAACACAAGACTGAAGCAGGATCTGCTAAAACTTATGTTCACGTTCAATCCCTGAACCACCTTCCCCTGGCCTCAGTGGTGCTGTAGAAAGGAAAATGCTGCAAGCTCAGTTTGTGGGTTCACCTCAGTGATGCCTCGGTGTGTGTTTTGTGTCCCTTAGCAGTGATGTTCTGTGTTCTTAGCTCTTTGTGAAGGTCAGCAGATGAGCTGCTCAGATGCTCACACGCTGCAGCATCTTGGCTAGTAACTTCTGTGGGATTGTGCTTCAAAGGAAAGTGTGTATGTGGGGGGGCACCTTGCAAAATTGGGCTCCTGGTTACATCCATGGATACTTACTGTCTATTACTGAAAATTGCTGCTACACTTCCTTCAAGAGTGGCTGCTGAAATACCGCATCCAGCTGCTAACAGCTGGGGTGCTGGGGAATATAACGTGTGTGCTGAGCCATTTTCCCGGAAACCTTTGAGATATCTAAATACAGTTGTAGGAGGGCAATAATTTTCACTCAGGATACCTTCTTTTTGTCAGCTTCCTCTGCCAGTGGTGTTCCTCTGATGTCTCATTTTGTGGAAGGAAGCAGAAAGGCTCTTTGCAAATAAGAGAGGATGCTGCTTTACCACAAAAGATCTGGCAAGTGCTCTGTGGGTTTCAATTCATCATGAGTAGTGCATGATCAAAAGAGCAGCTTCGTTCTTTTCCTGTATCAAAACAAGGGAAGCTCAGAGGAACCTAACTTCCCATGCACGCAAGGCAAGAGCTGGATGAACGCAACAAAACCTTATCAGACAGAAGAGATGAGTTCCCTCGCTTGCTGTTAGCTTGCACAGGGCCGTTCATTGGCTGAGCCCTGGAGTGGCTGAGCGCTGGTTCGCAGAGATGTCTGCGTGTTGTACCTCATACGCACCATGCATCTTCAGAGGATTCACAGTAGGAAAAAAGAATACTCTAATGCACCATTTCTGCACTCTAACACTTCGGTATTTATTCCAGAGGTGCTGCACAGAATGCTTCTGCCCCAGATATTGTACAGCAAATGGTGGAAGTGGACATTTTCAACAGCTCACAGGCTGAATTTTACCTTAGGATATTACTAGGCTAACAATTATTACTCCAACAATTATGCCACATAAGACACAATCAGCTGGCAAGGAATACATTGACAGAAGAGGAAAAAATATAATTAATATTGCTGAATTGTTTGTTTTTACCTTTTTTCCTAACAGCACCATTAGAGCTTGGTTATCTTAGGATGGCTAATTTGTTTTTGAAAGAATCTCCATCTGTGGAACATGTTTTGCTAACTCTAAGCCAAATTTGGTAGAAAGGAATTGTATTTTTGCATGCCAGAAAGCTATGTATTTCCTGTTAATTTTGCAGACATGGCTTCTAATTTTCTGCCCAGTTAATTGAGCTCAGCTCAGTTAAAAGACAGTCATTACCAAAACCTCCTCTAAGCTGTCACTAAAGGGAGAAACAAGAACTATTTATTAGAAGTGATTAGATTGTAATAAAAGAGGAAAGAGAAGTGGATGTGGGTTTCTTAGGAAATAAATTTTTAGTTCTTTCTTTTGCCAAGAGAAGGGAAGGTTTTACAACTTTGAACCGTGCCATAATGCACAGCACAGGACAATCAAAATAAAAAAAAGAAGAAGAAGAAGAAGAAGAAGAGGGGGGTATTGGACTTTTTGCCTTTAATTTTGTTGGCTGCAATAAAAGTGCTCAGTGTCCTCTTGGGTACAATTTCTCCAGTGCTGAGCAATGCAACATGAGAGTAAGTGTGGCAAGGTGCAAAGAGCTGGAATCTTCAGGTGCTAAATTCTGAAAGGGCCAAGGGCTGCCTTTTGATTCATCTGGGAGACCTCCTGCATGGCAAAGCAATGTACTTCATTGCCTTCTGTGTTCAGCTGTAGGCTGAGAGGAGCTTGTGCCTGGGACAGCAATACTGAGGGATGTCACAGAGGTACTTCCATGCTTAGCAGTGCAAAGCAGCTGTTGCTTTTGTTGAGGCTTTTGGCAAATCCTTCACCCCGTGAGCAGCAATAAGAGTACTGTTTATCTCCTCTGCAGATTCTTTGCCTCGTTAAAACTAAATGAAGATGTTGAGTTGTAGGTGCTATGAATAATCCCTCCTACGTACATCACTGCACGTTAAACACCACATAGACAGATCTGAGCTCACAGTCCCAAACTGCAAATTGTGCATATTGCCTTCAGCATCACAACTGTGTGCTCTGAAACCTCCAGCAATTTCTGCTTTCTTAGAAATCTTCCTGGCAGGTAAATGGAAGGAAAACGGGCAGATGTGCGAACAGACACACGTGTCCATGAACCATCAGAGGGAAGGGTCTCCCTGCAGTCAGGCTTGGGTAAAGGAAGGTTCTGCCTCTCCAGGTGCTGATATGAAGCTGTAAAACCCAAGAAAACACCAGTGTGACCAGGAAAGGAAGAACCAGGCTCCAGCTTTGCCTTGGCTGTTTTTCCTCAGGGGATGACATGCAGGACAGCTGAGGCCAGGTGCTCCTTGCAGCAGTTTGCAGCACATCCTACTGCTTGTGCTGAGCACTTCCATGAGAGATGCTCAGTTTTGAGCTGCTTACAGGAAAGCACAGCTTTCAGCAGAGCCTGATGGATGCAACATTCAGAAACGTTGCTTTCTGAAAGCTCAGATCTCTTCCTAACTACTTAAGCCATCTGTACAGAAAATGGAATTGAGGTTCACAAAGCAGCTGGCTGTTGTTGCTTTTTTCCTTGAGAAGCTTACATTCTACATCTGTAAATTAACACAGCTGCTCTCAGTTGGTGTGGATGAGGCAGACTGCTCTGCTGTGTGGCTGAGCTCTTACTGGTGGGTGAACCTTAGCTATATTTAAGAGCTGCAGCATTTATGCTCTCTAAGCTGTATCTAGATGGTTTTTGTCTGTGGAGGAGGAGTTATCTTTTTGCCCATATTTCTACAACTTTAATGGATTAGGTGGAAGCTCAATGTGGTTTGCTGTCAGCAACCAAATAGGGATCTAGCAGGCTAAGGCAAGGAGTAAGCAGTGCTTTGTGCTGTTAACAGAGGAGCAAGAGGGAGAATAGGGTTGTGTCTTAGATCTTGTTAGTCTGTAAAATAAATGAAGTGGTATTTATTACTGTTTATGGAAACTCCTCAGAGCTCTGCCATTAGGAGAAAAAGCGTTCTCTGATCTGAGCTGTGTTCTTTCCCAGCCTACCTGGAAAAGATGTATTGAGATAAGCTGTAACAACTGAAGCAATGCTGAGCATTTCTTACTGGAACCATCTGACCAGTTCTGTTAGGTGAGTGTTTCTAACTTCTAAGCATTTATCTCAAGTCCTTCCTTCCCCTGTGCCTTATAAAAAGAAAAGCTAGTAGAAAGAAATTGAGGAAAATTAAGAGGAGAGAATAGGAGGCTTCCTGCAGTGGCTCTATTATGGTGCACTGAAACTTCTGTGTTAACTTCATTGACTTTTTTTTTTTTTAAAGCTTGTATTTATTTTATAAGTGCATCTAGGAAGTTGCACTTAAGGATAGAATTCTCCAGGATGCAAGAATTAACCTAAGCAATTCTTCATGTGTCTTGGGATGGAGTTTTCCAGGACTTTGGGCTGTCAGGTGGATGATGAAGGTGAGCTGAATGTGAGGAGCAAGTCCTTCAGCTGTGTACACCCAAAGGAACAAAGGTTCACTTGAACAGCCAAGGTAAATGCAGAAGGGCTTGGGCTGGTGCCATTGCTGCTGGGTCTCAGCAATAATGCCCTTCCTTTGAAACAGCAGCCTGGAGTTGGTGTGTGCAGGTATAGCAGGGAGGATCCCCGATCCTCTTTAAAGCCCCTTTGAATCCTATAATATTTCTCAAAAAGGGAAATAATGTACAGTTTGTGCTTTGTGTTCTTTGCCTTGAATGTGTGTAATGGGAAGCGATGGCTTCTGCTCTTGTAGAGGCTGCTGCATGGCATCCACACCACTTTCAAGTGAGCAAACCAATGGTGGACAAAAGTATCTGTCTGAGTCATCTGTGGTGTTAATGCAATTATTTGGTTTGAGAGATGCCATGAGTTCATGAAGTATCTTTCTGCTTATATGTGCCATCTTTCTGAGAGCTACTGGGCTGCCCAGGTGCAAGGGGAGACCCTCAGCTGTTCAGCATCGCTGATGAGCAGCATCCCAACTCCTGCCTCCTAGGCCAGACAATTAAAGCCCTGGTAATATGCTTTGCGTTGTAAGCTTTCAGAAACAAAAAACACAGTGAAGACGGGTCAGGTTTGTTACCTGTCTGCCCAGTGCAGTCAGGGCAATGTTGCAAAGCTTCTGCAGAAGTGAATGTTGCTATGAAGCCTAACATTGAAACTAATGGTACTTCAATAAACTTGCAAACGTAGGGGTGTAGAAACACAAGCAACTGTGTAATATTTTGTTGCCCTTCATACAGCTGTGCTCAGTTGTTGACAACATGGCTTGGGAGCAAGCAGATGGTTTTGCCGTCCAGAAGTCTGGAATTCATTAGTGGAAATTTTCAGACTTTTTTTTAATTCCTTGGCTTTGCTACAAGTCAAAGCAAACAGAGCTGAAAATTCATAGCAAGCAGCATGAAAGAGTTTCTTTACTCTCTTTCACCAAAGAAGTGACTGGACAGAAAATCAAACACTTGAATTTCTTTTTCCTGGTTTGCTTTATCTATAGGGGGGGACTTTACAGAGGAGAAAAACTCTGAAGAACTTCTCAGGATTTCGGGTTTATTTGGAGAACACCAACAAGATACTTGCTAGTAAAGATTCTGTTTGTGCTGATGTCTTAAAGGAAAGGGAGGGAGATGGGAGATATTAATGTACTTCCTTAAAAGTCTGAACAGTGTAGTTCCTCCAACAAGGATCTGTTCTCCTACTGAAAACACAAAATCCTGTGCAGAAATCAACTGTACAGTGACTGTTGCTCTGTAATACCCTGACTTGGGATGGGAGCAAGGCTCTCTGGATGTATTGCTCGGGGTTACCCTATGTGGGGGGCAGCAGCATCTCCCCATCTCCTGGCAGCTCATTTCTAACCCTTTGCAGCCATTTCCCTTAAGGTCTGTGCCCTGAAAATGCTCCAGGAGCCACCTTTCCTCCCACCATGTTCTTTCCCAGCAGCCTTCAGATGAGAAATGTTCCTGTTCCCTATGGCACTTTCCTAGCCTGTTACACTCCCCCAGTGCTACGTTGCAGGGGGAGCTGGGCTCTCATCCAGGGCCAACAGCTTTTCTGACAAATAACAACTTGGAGGGCCTCTTTTTCCATACGTAAGGGAAAGGTGGAGAGAGAGAGAGAGAGAGAGAGAGAGAGAGAGAGAAAATGTGTATGTAAAACCTCATCTAGTAAAGCATTTTGGCACACGTGAAGTTCCAGTGTGAACTTCTGAAAGCTGCATGAGTTGTGAATGCTGAGGTGCTTCAGAGGCATCTACAGTCTGGACAGTGTTCTGAAACTTATGTCAGCACAAGCTAACAAAGCTATGCTGCCTGGGACTTTCAAAGAGTTGGGTAAACTTCTTTGGAACTGGGAGACTCAGCTGATTGAAGGAAAAATTGCTGTTTCCTCCTCTGTCTGCCTGGATTTCCTGGCTGAGTTACGTTTTCTCCTGTGCAGACATGGAGGGAGCAGATCCCATGTGTCATAGCGTCCTTGGAGCAGAAGTCGTGTCATAAAGGAGCTTCTGAAGACTCTCCCCAGTTGGACTGAGGTTAACACCTTGGCTGCCTGCATCTCCGGTCCATAGCATGGAGAAGGTGCTGTGCTTCTTCACTAAACGTCTGTGCTCCTTGTGCCTCAAGAGCCAGTAAACAATGTGACTCAGAAAATGAAATCAGATTTTTTTTCCCCCTCTTTAAACTGGAATGTGTAATTATTGGAGATGACAACCTTCCATTTCTTGGAAGAGGGCAAAGAATCTTAGCTGGGATTTCCTTAATATGACTCAGTTTAATACTCAATTCATGGAAATCAGTGAGAAGCAAAGTAGCTGTCTGGTCCTTAGTGCCAGGGTGTCAGTGCTGGCGTCCATGTGAGTAGCCAGCCTTCTCCAGAACGCATTGCTGTCAATTCTCAGAATTGAAATTCTCAGTCCAAGTCCAGCAGCATGTGACAGGCTGACTTCATTTAGCTCTGCATGCTGTCAATGAATTCAGAAGACTTGATGTAAGATATAATTATTCCATACTGGAGAATTCCTTGTGATTGTACAGTGTCCTAGTATATCCAAGTTAAAACTGCATTCACTGAAGTTACTTAGAGGTAACCTGCCTGCTATGAAAAACTGGGATTTGTAAGTGTACACATCCTGGTTAGATGATGGCCTCTTCATTCCTTAAATTCAACAGCTATCTGACTGGGTAAATTTGATTTAATAAGCCTTACTATATTGACGTAGTAGAGGCCAAGCTCTGAATCTGAAGTCATGGTGCTGCATTCAGGTGCTCCTTCAGGCTGTGGCAATGCTGTGTGTAAAGCTGTACAACCAGCAATGCAAACACCATTATGGCTTGAAGATTTTAGCATGACTTCCTCTGCAAATGCGGGCAGGACTTCCACAGCTTGTGAAGCCAGAAGAGACTTGTGGCCTTCCCCATTCCCTGCTGCAGCCTTGCTCATGTCCTGCAGCATGAGTATCTGGGAGGGGTGGAGGAGAGCCTGGTGCGTGCAGCTGTGCAAATATGGGCTGTGGCTGCTTTGGTTTTGTGTGTCAACCATTTTTGGTCGATTGAATTGAGAACTGTTTGTGTTTGCTGACAAACTGTAGAGCTCAAAAAAAAAAAAAAAAAAAGTTTGGATCTGACCTGAAATAAAATGTAATGACGGGGGAGAATATCTAAGAGCAAAACCATTTCCTTTTAAGATATAACTAACGTATAGAAAACATAAATATCTGCCTCTCTGCAGAGTTCTTGTATATGGTTTCTCTTGAATTCTCCAGAGTGAAATGTGCCCAAATCTGATTTTGGTAAGGGTAGGTTATGGCAGATCTGAAAAGTCTACAGTCCTAAAAATAGAGACGTAGGGGGGCATCATAAGCTGTTGGGGAGGGGGGAACAAAGAAGCTGTAGCTGTGATTTATTTGCCTTTAAAATGAAAAAAAGCATAGGAACAGAAGTTTCTGTGATTGCAATATTATGGCATTGGGATTGATGGTCTCTGTCCAGATCACAAATATCAAATGATTGAGACCAATCTTGGTATGCGTTTGCTCTGATCTCTCCCACCAACTGCACAGTATGAGCTCAGCAGTGGTTGGTGCTCAGGGTGGAGAGGGTGCAAAGATGTGGGATGTTGTCAGAGAGCACCTCTGGTTTGCAGGTAAGGAGATACTGTGGATCTTAATGTGGCCCTGGTGGGAAGGTGGAAGGTCAGTGAAAACTACAGCTGCTCTGAGTGCAAGATTGGTGCTTGGGTGAAGGCATCAACCTTCGTGTGCCTGAGCTCCTGTTTTTGGAAGTCTTCTCATTTAATCCTTCACTTCCAAAGAGCATTTTCTTATGCTGGAATCCAGTGGGAGACAGGAGGATTTCCAGCCTCTGCCCCATCTTTGACTGAAATCAGTATCAGAAGTTTCAGGATGGTGCAAGAAATCCTTTAACAGAAGATCTGCAAAATAACCTATGTGTGAGATGAGTTTCCTTCCAATCTCATCAGCTGTTGGGCAATAGTGTCCCATACCCACCACTTAAATGTCAATGTCTTAAAGCGGGGGGACCTCAGGTCACCTGTGGGTATTCAGGAATGTTTGTGTATGAGGTTTGTTTTTGTTTTTTTTTTTACTTCCAGCCTCTTTTTAAACAAATTGTAACACCATAACTGCAGCGCTAAATGCAGCAGTCCCTCACCTTTATTTTAACCACGAACTGCATTAAAAAGAGAAGAAGGAAAGTCTTATGTTCTCGTTAGGTTGCCTTCTGATACTTATCTTGAAATAATAAGGCCAGTGGATTTGGAAGTGTGAGGTAAAGCCAGATGCATCTTGTTACATGGACTGTTTGCAGACAGTTGGATTGTTTTATCTTCATCTGGAACTGCAGATACGAGGAGCTCTGCAGAAGCACTTCATCCTCCCAGCTCCTCCTGCAGCAGTTTTTTACAGGGCAGGGGTGGCAGGAGCCATGTAGAGGGGCGTGAGGGTGGGGGAAGTCAGGTTTTTATTCAGCCCTCCCCTCTCTTGCTGTGGGGATAGTGCTGGTATGTGTGCGGGAGAACAGCAGGTTTTGATTTGCAAAATCAGAAGCTTCTTGCCAGAGAGCTGTCTAAAGGGCAAACCAGAGGGCAGCCAGCAGCAAAACTATTTTCTAGCTTCAAAGGTGTTCCTTTCAAAGGCCAGTTTAAACCCTTGAAGTATTAAAGCTGAGAAAACAAATCAGGAGGAGAATGGAATGAAATTATTCTTACCAAAATAGCAAGCCAGATTCATGTGCTTGGAAGCAGGAATTAACCAGAGCAGCACAGGAGTTGTGCTTCACCCTGCGGTGCTGGGTGGGTGCAGGTCGGGAAACACTGAATTCCTGCTGTTGAGAGCAGCCTGCTCTGCTCCCTCCAACCCCACATGGTCTGTGAGATCCTGTACTTGAGAAAAATACTGAGCAGCTAGGCCTGAGAGCCAGAGATAGAGGGGTAGGGGAGGTACGCAGATACCCATGTCCCTCTGTCAGCATTTCTCACTCTTGACCTAAGGGACCACACAACATGCTGAGAAAACTAATCCTGCACCAAAAGCAAGCTTGCTTGAGAAAGCTACAGAATGCTTCCAAACGCTGGTTCTTCTCCCTGCCATCTCCCATCAAGTTCTTTGCAGCTCCTGCTATGAGGAATTTACGTCAAAAATGTAGGGAACTCCTTAAGGCTGTTTAAAACCCAGTGCTTTAAATGGGTGATTATTAAATGCACCTTTGTTTTTCCAGTATCGTGAATCCAGCTAATTAGCCTGTTTGGCTTTATGTTGCACATATAGCTCACTGTGGTATTTCTGCTGAAAAGCTGTCATTGAATTAAATCCTAAATGCTTAATTCTCTGTCATAGGTATGATGTTGATTCACGTGTGTATAACTCCTCCTAACGTGAATTTCCAGTGTTTCCATGCCAGCTGTTGGACTCGTTCTCAAACAGCTTGAAAGCCGTTAATCACCATCGTGTACTCTTAAACTGAAGACACGGATTTCGACTTCCTTTTCTTAGACAAGTCCTACCTGAATTGCTCATTGACACCTCCACCGAGAGAACCATTAATGCAACAAACATCCTTTCCTCTCCTTTCAACTTCTCAGCAGAAGAAAGGTGTTGCTTTCACTTCAAAGCCCCTTGCTGATCATCTTCAGGCCTGGCTGTGGAGCTGGGCTGGATGCGGAGGACCCGGCTGTGTTCTGTCCTGAGCACGCAGGCTCTATGCCATGCACCACTCAGCCTTTGAGTGCCAGCAAGGTCAGCCCCTTACATTATACCTTTTTTTTTCTCTGTTTGTGAACCTCAGTCGATTAAAAAGGAATGACTGTGGGTTGATAGCAGTGGATCTGCCACCAGATTAAGAAGAAATGGGAGGAAAAATCAGATCAAGCTGGTAGCCCAAATATTCCTGAAGATTTTGGTAGGAAGCAACTCCATCCTATGTTATTAAAACTGAAGTGGTGGCAATGACAGTGCCCAGCTTTTCTCAACACTGTAAATATCTTTCTTGGGAGTACAGAAAGATTGCAGAGTCTATAGGGATTGCAGAAGGTACAGGAGTCTGTCTGAGGAAGGTGGTGCAATGTACAAAGGCAGCATTTAGTCTCAATTTTTACATTTTGAAGTAAGACTTGAAGGAATTCTCGTTATTGTTCCTTTTCTCCAATTTCTTTTTTCATTGAGTGATTATTATTAACACAAGAACTGCTGCTGTTTATTTCAGTATGAATCTAGCTGCAGGTTATTAGTTCTCAGAATCTGCAGGCACCATTCATTCAGTAGTCTAAGAAAGGTGATCAACAAGGAGTTTTATAACCCAGCTCTGATGATAGAAACTGGAAAGAACTTCCATTTGCTCACCCACCACCTTCTGCATCACACCCAGATGCACTCACTTGTGCTGCCTGATAGGACAGTGCTCAGGCGCTGTCGCCAATGAAAGGGCCATCAAGCAGTCTGGTCTACTGCCTGTCTGCTCCTCCTCATTTTTTCCTAATCTTCATCACATTTCTTCTATATTGCAGTTCACATTCTTTATTACTTCATCTGTCACTGTGTACTAGTGGCCATGTCTTGGTCCTTTTACTCTCTGGGGTAACTGTATTTAGTGAAACTCCTCAGTAGGAAGCTCAGTCCTTTGGTGTCCAGTGCAGAAAAGAACAAGCTGCGTGGATGTGTATCTGAATCTCTTGGTTATGCAAATGCAGTTTGAAATGTTTGTCCTTGAGAGCCTGCTGCTGAAAGCTTTTCAAGGCAGATAATGAGCACTGTAAGAACTAGTACCAGCATTAGGCTCAGAAAAAAACGTAAGCAGAAATCCTACTTTTCCACATGATGAATGATTTTTCATTGCTCCTCACTTTTGCCTAACCGTGCCCCAGGCAGCTCCCTTGTTACTTGATTCTAAAGCAGGGACATAATATTCTCCTTGCTGTACCCTATTATTTCCTTCTTTTATTTTTGCTCACTTGTGCAAAGACAGAAAAAAGAAAGTAGCAGCTGGGCAAAAATTTCTGATCTTTAGAGCGTTGCTTCGTATTTGCATTCGGACTTTCATGTGAAATTGCATCACTTGACCTTACTTGCTTCTCAGCTGCCTGCCTGTTAGAGCATAAAAATGACTACTTTTGAATTATAGACTGTAAAAAGTACTAATTTTTTAAGCAGTCTCCTGAGAAGAGCACTTCACCAGAGTACAGCAGAATGGAGATATCCTGTTCGTGTTGTTTATGATTGAGGATACTTTCACATGTTTTGGCTTGTAGACTTAAACAGGTTTTAATGAGAGATGGGATCATTTTGATAATCTCATTTGAGTGCTGCAAAATGTGTTCCTTCAAGCCACAGACCCACCAAAATACAGTATGTGTATTCTTTAATACCCTTCCAAAAGATCTTGGAAAAGCCAAATGGCATTAGACAGATAAGTCTGGGAAGCATTGACTGGTAAGGAATCAAAGCGGCACATTAACCACTAATCAGTGCAATTCAGACTTTCACTTGAGTCTTTTTTGTTTAGCATTCTCCATGGGAATATCACATGGGAAGATGAAATTTCTTGCATGAGTGAAACTTTGGGCTCTGATTTGTGATCTTTGCTAATTAGTGCTGCAGTAATGTCTTTAAAAAAAATAAATCCCACAGTGCTGCTTTCCCACTGCCTGTGCCACGTGTTTGCTACCACCCCAGAACCAGCAGCAGTGAGGTCTGAGTCTTCCCAGGTGCTGACACACCAACCCGTGAACAGCAACAAATTGAGATCAATGGTAGTTTAAAATAATACGCTGGAGGCTGAGGAGCAGATGGGCTGGCTATGAAGGAGGTAACCTTGAGCACTGGGAGGGAGAACAGCTGAAAGTGGTGAAACTTTGAGCTACTGTACATCTGTATTTGTGTATATTTCTTAGCCCCTGTGCTGGTTTTCTTAGAAAAGATCATGAGTTTGGTATGACTGTGTAAAAAATAAAACACCATCAAGAGCTAACGAGTTACTAAAACCCATGTTGTACAGAGAGCAAAAAAGACCTATTATATTATTTCATGTAAATGACAATGTCCTTTAATACACATGGCTGGGATGAGTAACTTCCCCTTCCATCTGGGCTAGGCCTGGGGAAACACAAGACCAGAGATTGCTTCAGAGGGGAGGAGTAAGGTGATCTGAAAACAAGACAAACTGGAATGGTGTCAAAATGACCCGCCTGATGGCACAGCGGGGGCTGCAGTGATGGCAAATCAGGGGCTGCTTGGCCCCATTCTGAGGAGTGGAGGGAAGAAAACAAAAGAGGTTGGTATGAAGGATGGTGCGTGCAGCCGTACTGCATGGGCAGTAAAAGTACCCGTAGATGTATTCCTTCCCAGAAGCTAGTTTAAAGCACAATTTCTGATAGTATGCTGTTCTTTCATTTTATGACTTCAAAGTAGTTTAAATCTTGTTTTACCACTTAAGTGTAACTTCCTCTAGGAACTCCAGTTAAGGAAGAAGCAGGGCTTTTAGAGAGTCGAAGTGCTGATGTTCTGATCTTTATTCTTCGTTCAACCCTACCATCAACAGCAGAAGTGACAGATTTTGGCACAATCACTCCCTTACGTTAAGGATTTTCTACAAGAAGAGATGTGACATAAACGAAGCCCCTGCTTTTGGGATTAAATACAGCGTGCTCGAGTCACGTGTGTTCAAACAGCCCCTTGAGCTCCATTTGCCAGCAGCATGGCAGTTCCCCCAGCGCACACTGCAAGGCCCTCCTGCTCTGATGTTCCTTCGCTCAGAAGAGGCTTCCTGAGATCAAACCCCACAGATTTGGTCAGAAAGGGCAAAGCCGTGCGGGTCACATCTGCACAGCTGGGCATCTTCATGCCCTGGCCGTGCCCAGCCCAACGCACAGCGCAGGACTGAAGCGCCAGACGCTCCTTCGCGGGGCCGGACGAGACGCGGCGCCCCGGGCCGGGGGAGACGGGCGGGGTCTGGGTGAGCCGGCGCGGCCCTCCGCCAGAGCTCTGCCCCCGCCGTGCACCCGGATCGGGGCCCGGACCCGGCCAATGAGCGCGGAGGCAGCGTGGCCGCATTATAAGAGGCTGCCGAGAAGGCGGCGAGCCCTGAGCCGGGCCGTCGGGTGGGAGCCGCGCGTCCTGTCGGCGAGCGGGGTTCGCCATGTGCGGTGAGTGAGGGACGGAAAGACGGCGCCGCGGGCAGCGCCGCCCCGCAGACCCGCGTTCTGGTCTTCGGTGGCTCCGCGAAGGGAGCCGGGCGAGGGCTGCTTTGTTCGGCGTGAGCCCGCGGGACGGTGCGGGGCGGAGAGACCCTGCGAGGGGCGTCCATTTTGTGGGCATGGGGACACGGGCTGCGGGGAGCCGCGGCGCCGGGCTCTGAGCGCCGTGAGCGGAGCGCCGCGCTGCTCGGCGGGCTGGGGCGGTGCGCGGAGCCCCGGGGCGCAGACAAAGGCGGTGATGGAGCCTCGTTCGTAGCTGGTTAGAGCTTATCCACCTTCCTTATCTCGTGAAGACAGCGAAGATAACATCTGCATCCGGTGTAGGATTGCTTACGGTGTGCTGTGGGTGAGATTAAAAGGGTACGAAGACCGCTAATGCAGTATGTTCCGCTTACGAGGGGAATGGAAGCAGGACTTCACCTGTCCCCTCCCCGGGACTTCCCCTGAGCCTCAGAGGGAAGGTTTTTTTTGTTGAAAGGAGAAAAATCTGCGCCTGTCCTTTTTAGCAGTCGCAGATAAAAACTTCTTTGTGAGATACAGGCTGACAAAACGCTGTTTTTCTCCCCAGAAGTGTTCTTTCTGAGCTAGGTAGCTGTTTCCTTATCTCCTCTTTGTAACCTCAGAAAGCGAGTTGCCTCGGAGCCTTTCGCTTGTATGGGAGCAGGAGGTGCTGCCTGGCACCTGTGTGAATCAGTGGCTGCCCCTGCAGCCTCAGGTGAGAGATTGGCTCAGCGCTCACCGAAGGTATGGGCTGCAAGTGAGGCACACCGTGATGGTGTCAGAGACTCGTGGTTGGGAAATGAGGGTGTTAACGCTGTTCAATGAGTTGGGATGAGTTGGGTAGATCGGTGAGCTTGGGGTGGAGTGACTGACTCAGTGTGGAATGGCACGAAGCAGTAATTCACATAGTTCACAAAGGCAGCGAGGCCACAGCGTTAGTTTGTTCCATCAGTGTTTGGAGATCCGCCGCCTTCGGCTGTAGCGAAATGGGCAAAGATTGCAAAATAGGTGAGAGTAAAAAGTCGTAGGGAATCACTGGTCCGTTCCCCAAACTTTTAAATCCTGACCCATTTAATGTGGTGGTTGTTAACCCAAGAGCTGTGCTGAGTGTCCTTTCTACGCTGAGTACACAGAATCACAAAAAGTAGTTTGACTTGGAAGGGATTGATCTAAAGATCATCCAGCTCCAGCAGACCCTGCCCTGATGTAGAAACTGCAGGAGTTTTTGAGGTTTAGGGATAGAAATATGTCCTGCTATGTTTCCTTTTGCTCTAGGTTGCAAGTGAAGGTTTGGTGCCAGTGTTCACTGTTTTGAAAATGCGTAGGTCCTTACGTACTGACATAGACATGCTCTTCAGGAAATGAAGTTGCGATGTTATCATGCTCATGTATCTAAAGACAGGGTAGCAAAACTATACAGAATTAAAAAAAAAAAAAAGGAAAAAAATTCTTAAAATTCATTACCTATTAAAAAAAATCATTTCATCAGGACAGGAGGTTCTGCCTGGGACTGCTTCAGAGCTAAGTTTCTGGCATCAGCAATGTGCTTACCTCATTAAAGGCACCCGTTTATTTAAAAAAATAATTATTATTTTTGCTCAAACTTCAAGTACAGGCTGCCCCCTTCTTGATTTTGGTGAAATCTTGCAATTGCAAGGCTTCTTGTGGAATTTTCCCACAAAAAATACTCAGTGAACGTGTTTTCCTCCCCTCTTCTTGATGCTCAGCTTGCAATCCTGAAAGGGGAAACTTTAAGGTCATGGTGTGCATGCAGAGGGACATCCTTGCTTTCTGTGTCTGTAACAACCCTCTGTTTTCAGTGCCTGATCCTGAAGGTAAGCTGTGTTGTAGTTGACGTGGTTTGTGTTTTTATGTGAACTAGGTAATAGTGGAAAGTTGTAAACTCGACTTAGCACTGAGGTCAAGAGAGCAGCGCCCTGGTAAAATGCTCCTGAAGTCATTTCATTGGATTATGTGTTTGTTTGTGTCACTTAGTATTACATTGCTTATGCTGTGCCAGCACTTGATACGTATCGCATCAGTGCTGCATTAACTTAGAGAACACTTGGGTCTTTATTGGGGAGAAGCAAGCTCTGGAAATAGCCTCTAACAGCTTGGGGAGGTTGTTACAAAGGGACTTCTAGCATCACAGACCTCTCTTTATGATTCATCAAGGGTTCAGTCACACTGATTTGCTTCCAGAGGGAATTAAGCTGTAAGAGCTCTTTATCAAACGTTGCTTCTCTGCGTGCTGAGCAATGTACTTTAAATCTAGTCGAAACGGTGACTGAGTAGGGCAGAAAATATGCAAGTGGATAATAACGTGAAGCAGAGGAGGAGCAGGGAAGCAGTGCTGAGAGCAAGATCGATTTCCTTTAAGTTGAAGAGTCTTAATTTCTTAAGAAGTCAGGCTGCAGCTATTGCTTTCATTGTAACGGCTCCAGTGACTTCTGAGCCTCCCCTGGTTCACGTGTGTGAGCGCAGCCCCAGCTCCCGGCAAACAAGGATCCCTTTAACAATCGCAGCACACTGGCAGCATTGTGAGGACGGTCCCGAAGGAAGGTTTTTCCTGGAGCTCTGCGTTGTCCGTGATGCCACATGGAACACAGAAGCCCGATGCATCTTAAATACATTGTGAAATCTGGCCTAGAAAGTAGAGCTGAGTCTGAAACGAGGTGTGTAGCAATGTTTTGGAATGATGTTGAGAAATTTGTATTGAAGAATGCTGCTCTTGAGGTTTGTGGTTACTGCCAGAGAACGGTAAATGTCCGTCTGGAAAAATGATCAACAAGCTCTCAGTCTAAGGTGGCTTTATATAACTGGAGGCACAGTTTTTCAAAGCATCCGTGAAGAGCAGTATTTTGCTGTTCAAATTCCCAAATACCTCTTTAAAAGTATCCGTTACCTTTGTATCTCCATTAATGTTGGACTTCTAGAAACAGTTCAGTGAAGATCCTCATAAATCTCACTTCTTAAGCAGAAATCTGTGTTCCAGCCTATAACCCTTCCAAGATCGATGCAGATAGCAGTGTAACAGTCCCTTGGTCTCACTGTCAGATCAGCAGCATTCGTGGCTTCAGACCAAGGAGTCCCAAATTCCCAACAACATGTATGCAGAAGATTTATTGGAGCATCACTGTAACTGTTTCTTCCTACAACTCTTTACAGTTCAAAAGCTGTAATTGAAAGGGGAAAGGGTGTTGGATTTCAAACAAAGGCTTTTTCTACTGAAAACAGTTGCTTGTCTCTGAACTGCTTATCTGTTGAGCTCTTCAAGTCTGGCTTTTGTGAGCTTAGGTTCCAGTCCTGACTTGCTGCTTGGAGAAACTATTGAAACAGTGAGATTAGACTTCTCTGTCGTATTGGGGTGCAGATTTACAAGGGTTGATATCAGGCATAGTTTACTCTTATAGCTACACAAGTCCCGAGGAAGGTAGTAGGCAAATAAAATAAATAATAAATGGTTGTGCTTTCCTTTGCAGGCGATGCGTTTTGTTTGTTTGTTTTTGTTAAACCTTTCCTAAAGATACGATGTCACCCCAGCAAACTCAGTTTAACAGTGTGTGTGTGTGTGTGTGTGTGTGTGTGTGTGTGTGTGTGTGTGTG